>JAHPZR010041829.1:0-12222 GCA_019787425.1 Platygyra sinensis | reverse complement strand
CGAGTGATAAATCGTCCAAAGAGCTGGCGAAAACTGACGGTGTTAGAATTTGAAATGCCGAGTAGGCAGTTAATAGTGCTACCGCTGTTAGCAGACTTCCCTGGACTGTTTCAGTATATATAGTAGCGATTGATTTTATATTCACATAAAAATTTTTTTCAGCCTAAATACGAGTACATTAAACACGGATCATGTACATGCACGAGGTCACGACATTTGTCGGGAATATTATTGCGAAAAAAGGCAGGAAATGTTAAGTTTAAGATTCGAATCATTCACTATTAAATGTGACAGACTTTTCAAAAATCATGGTTGAAAGATTCGGACAGAAAACAAAAAGTGTAATGATGGTTTTCATGCTGCTTTTCTTTGTAGGAGTCCGCCATGATATCGAGCTGCTGATTGACTCTGTCCAAAGGTACTGCTGCTTCCGAAACAAAGTTGAGGAAAAACACGCGATAGTTGAACTTGGAATTATTTCTGAACGAAAAGCTGGCTGAAGACAGACACGACCAAGCTCGATTATTAAGTTAGTTTACTGCATAGCCAACTATATACGCACCGTCTTGATCACACGCTAAAAGCGGTTTATATGTGAGCCACCGGTCAGTACTATTATTATTATTACTCGCTGCTCTTTTGCTTTGCGAATGCAAATGGAGATGGATAGGATGGACAAGCAGCATTTCAAGTGCCAAAAATGACAAAATTGTCCTACAGGTGGTTTCAGCCGCGCCTCTTAAGTGTTGTATTGAGTATTTTTAATTGCAAGTGGAAGCAGTGTAAATAAAAGCTATTACAGCGAAGGCTTAGTTTTGCAATCTGGCTTGGTTTTTTTTTTTTTTGCTTTCTTCCCTTTTTTTTTTTTTTGTTTTTTTTTGTTCTGTTTTTGTTTTTGTTTTTGAACGCATCCAATGAGATCATCCAAATGTTGACATTTATTGGTTTTGAGACCTTGCGACATGATAATGATGTACAACGGACTGTGACATATTGCGATAAGCGTTCATGATTTTTGCCTTAAAGCTTAATAGAGCCTGGTTACATGGAGGGATGCGTTCCCAGTTCTAACGAGCTACCATGGTTAACGTAGAGCTACCCTGAGAGAGCAAAAAACGTAACTTTTCCAAACGAAACGCATTTAGCGTGTTATGTGCTAGACTAAGGTAACAAGCCTTTCCGGGAGCATCCCATGTAATTCGGCCCCCCCGGTTTGTGTTCGACGGTTGCTAGGGCTTGCCGGCCGAGGGCGAAACCATTAAAATACAATCCGAGGCAGGCATTATTCGTTAACTGCCTGCTGGGTGGGCAAAGCCGAAACTAGCAGCGCGAAAAATAATACCTCCTAGATTCAGCAAAAAGGGCCAACTACGGGAATGAGTGATAGAAAAAAAAACTTATTCAAAGTCGTTTCTTTTGTTCGGCCATCTTGTTTGCCTCAGTGTGCCGCTGTCCAAAAAGACAGCCTAATGACTATCGATATTATAGATAAAATTAGTCGTAAGTCTAATTGTGACAACCGTGAATTTGATTGGCTATATTACGCGTTTTCTAATTTACCAATTAGGACTACGAGCCCTCGTTTCGTCACGAGCAGATATGCCACGAGGCGCTAGCCGAGTTGACTGATCTGCTCGTAGACCCAAAACGAGGTGCGAGTAGTCTGATATGTATTTGTCTAAATTGGACTGTCAGTCTCATTGCATAAAAACGAAAAAAAAAGTCAAGTGTTGCGTAGAGAAAAGAACTGTTTTTTTTTTATGTTACAGGTCAGGTTCACAACGTTGACGCGCCCTGTGTACGGATGCGGTAACTGTTGGACGTATTTATACAATGATTGCTTCTGGAAATGCGATCGGTACAATCTTCTGCCACTATTCCCCCGAGAATTGAGAAGAATAAATGTGTTTGTAGTAATACAACACATAGGAAGTGAGCTGCACACAACATTATTCAGAAGGAAACCATGATAAAAATGGAATTTCAATTGACCTCTCAATTCATGCGTGAGAAATACGTGCAAGCTGTACAAAAGCATGCCCGAATTCGCCCGAAACTATTTTACAGGAATCAATTTGAAACCTGGAAACTCTATATGTTAATCTTCGAAAAAAACTCGTGACAGCTAGAATAAACCAGTCCTTAAACACCGTTCAAATCAGTGTAGAAATCAAAAGTATGCCTTTATTCAAATAGTACGCTTTATTGTTTGGTTTGGCTTACGCATTAGTCAACCTCGCTAGGAGGTGAATAATGCTTATTCGCCAGAGATAAGCGACACCAATTCAGAAGATTGACTTAAAGAACACCAAGATCACTGAGTGTGTATATACTAACAGCAGATAGTCCCCCCCCGACGATAATATTAGCCTAATCACAAAATTCACGGAATTCACTAATAGGACTACGGTAAAGTTATTACTAACTGCTGACAGAAAACAGTTACGCATCAGTGCACATCGCGCATCCCGTTTGAACCATGATGTAGAAATTTAATAAAACGTAGTGCTTTTCTACGCGTTACATTGACACTTTTTGTTTCTTTAATATGCAATGAGATCGGCGTAAATTTATGCTAAAACAATTAGACTACTCGCTCTCGTTTTCACGAGCGATAGTCAACTCGGCTGCGCCTCGTTGACTATCTGGTCGTAGAAAACTCGGGCTCGTAGTCTAATTGTTAAATATCCTACTTATGCATATGAGTTGCATTTAAAGGTGGGCTATGTTATAACCGGGTCCTCCTGGTCGGACTAGCCCGTGTAAATTCAAAACTTCTAAAGGCCCAATGTGGAGGTGGAAAAGATTGATGCGTTGTCATCGTGAAACCTCCTTGTTTCAAATTCCCAAACATAGTCGGTAGACTAGGACCGATGTAAAGTCATTCATGGATTTCCACGGTATGGAAACAATCTTGTTGTCCCCCCCCCAAAACCAAAAACAAAACGTTTAGGCAAGCGTGGAGAAGTGATCCCGATCTCCTCCATCACCCTGAGTTATCGCTTGCTCTGTCTCGTGCTCTCGAGTCGTGTTTCTACTGTTCATTCTGCCCTGTGCATGTACGCGTTGTTTTAACAGAAGGAACGAACGTTTTAGTCTGGCTGTTTCCCCGAAGAACAAAACAACGTCAGGCGGAAACACGATTTTTCAACGATTCGGCGGTTAATGCAGAATTTTGCTGACGAGATCTAGACAACATAAAACCGGCGATTTATCTATAGTTTATTTTTTTTTCAGTTTATCTCTTGCCTGAGTTGTCTGTGATTCTGAATAGATCTAAAAGCTCTTCTGAGAATTGCCCAGTGAATTCGTCACATGACGCGATTGCCGAAGTTGATTCACTTAAATGTTTGTTATTCCTTTGTTAATTTAAATAAACAAAAGTGACACCACAGCCCGATAGTACACTTCTTGATAATGAGACGTGGAGGGTCACGCATACTTATTTTGCGACAATATTCCGACAAATGATAATGACTGTAGCAACTTGTCTGCGACACCTTTTCGATTAAGACATTCTTCTCTTCTATTTTTTCGTTTCTTTTTTTTTTTTATTGGAACACCCACATAATATACAATAACATTACTTTACAGACCTTACCACCATTAGTGAAGGCACAGGGTGGGAGGAGGGGCTCTGTCAGCCGCATTTAGGATAGTTTTAGCAATGGGAAGAGGGGGGGGCGGACGGCTACGGCGGGGACAAAACCTTGTAAAATATGATTTATATTTTGTACCTTTGAATGTCCGCAGCTGTGTAAATCTGTCCAGTAGCCTTGTCGGTCTAAAAACTCGCTCAGGCTAAACATGCACCCACGACGTTTTTTGAAAACAAGATACGAAAAATTAGCCATTGCGGTTCGCGTTCTCAAAAATACGTAGAACTTAGTCATTTCACGTTGTTGTTTTGCAGAGGACGGCAAAGAAATATACAAAGATTCAAACGCACGTGCCAAGCTATTGTTTTGCTCATTAAACCTTTTGTTTGTGACGCTCTACCTCGCCGTAGCCGTCGTTGGTTTGCTAAAACTCCCTATTGTTACCAGCTAGGACAAACTTTTCGCTTTGAAGTTTCAGAACTGTGAGCTTGTCGGAAAAATGAATTATTTCACGTTGATCTTCTGTTTTAAGTAATTTTTGTGCATATAGATAGTACTTTGGCGAATAACAGTGTGTGTAATTATTGTTTAATCAGGGGGGGGGGGGGGGGGCATATTAGCGCCATGGGGGGTGTTCTTTGCTCCACATCCAAAACAGTATTTCAAAGCGGCGACTGGCGGAGAAAGAGGGTGACCAATGATGCAATGAGTGGATGCAAGAGAGGGTGCTTAATGAGTACACAAAATTATGGCGCATATTTTTGCTCCCGCATCGCGACCTTCTTTATTGCTTTGGAGGTCGGGGGTTTCATTGTTCCAATTTATCCAAGATTGTCGGCTAGCCAAGTGAGAAACCCAGTGAAGATATTGCCATATTTACAAGGCAGACATTGACGTTAACTCCCTCAAGATGACGAACGTTTAATTAGTTAGAGTTCACAATAACAGCCCTAGCAGCATGAGAAAAGAGACCACTGGCGGAAAACGAGCGATGGCTCAATGATAGCCCAGTGAGTATCCTGCCTATCTGACTTGCATGTAGAAGCGGATTTTAATCCTCCTCCCTCGCCCGGGTAGCCCAGTAAATTCAAATTTGCCCGGGCTTTAGGGTGGATGGCACAATCATTTGAATGGGTTTTACACTAAGTGAAACCTCTTCAACATTTACCCGCAATAGTCGTGGACCGCTCGCATTATATAAATTATATCCTCATGGCTCTTCTCTGCACTGGAAACAGCCTCCTTGGGGCAAAACAACGAAACGTTTGGCAGCCGAGAGAGAAGGTTTTGTCCACTGGTCCTCTTCACGGTGAATTTTGTTTGTTCCGTCTTCCGATCCGATGCTCCTTGGAGAGTAGTGCTAGTTCGTCATTGCCCTGTGCAGCGGTTGGATTGACGCCCAATTTTTAGAAATAACCTCTTACGCTGCATTGTATGAGGTTGATGTTGATGTTCCTGTTCTGGCGAAGGGGGGGGGGGGGGGAGAACCACAAGCCAATGCAAACCATATTCTCGACGTAGTCGGTGGAAAACGTCGAACTGTTGAAAGTCAATACCAAATTACAAGTGTGTTCTTGCTCCTTGTAGGGTTATATTTATCAGATATCAGAATAGGGGTCGCCTGTGTCGAGGAAAGGTTGTGAATTTAATAAACCACTAATCCTTATCCTCTTTCCTCGACAAAACAAGGCAACCTGCATTTGCGCGCTGATCGTGAAAAGGTGTTTCTCTCTTATTTTATAAAGCTTTGTAAGGAGGCGCCATGTCAGTGCCTCTCGGGGTCTCAGCAGCATCGCTGAATTACGTATTCTCGAAGTTACAGAGGATGTGGACCACGCGGTCGTAACCCCGACTGAGTAAGGTTGATGTAATGCCTCCTGGGCTGTAAGGTTTGAAGAAAGGGCATAAATTAGATGTTGCATTGTCATAATTCTCCAATAAAGAGCTCGGATTTTTATGTTATGCTACCGTGACGGCGCTTACTTGGGAAAGCTCGTAATTATAATTTGCTTGTAGATGGCAAACAGTCGTAATCATCTCCGCATCGTATATGGTATTGGTGGTCACGGATCTTCCTGAAAGTGGTTAGTCGCATCTTCGGAGCTGTAAACGCGAATTTGTTTTTCAAGCAGAAATATTGTCAAGTGCATACACGAGAATCGTATCGTGTATGTTAGCAAAGAAATATCTAAAAATCCTTCAGGATTTACGTATGATCTTACCTGTCAGAGAGTAGGCGGGTGATACTCAAGGCAATCAGCAACAGGACACAGATGAAACTTCACAGCCATGTTTGAACTGCAATAGACAAGCAAATAGGAACGTCTTGTCAGCAATTCCCTGGCTTAATGTTACAAGGGTCGCGTAACAATTATGATTCATTATGTGACAAAACTTCACAGTAACTTACAAATTATTGCTGTGATGAACAGATTGACGATTTCCAAATGGCAAGTGTAAACTTTTAAATGTTTGGTTTATAATTTATAGTGACGTACACTCGAGTCAAACCCGTGACCATTTGTTTAATCGATATCCCGTGACTAACTCGTGCACACTTGATCCAACTGTAGCGAACAATGGTTTGATCAGCTCGTGACCAGTTTTAGGCGTCAGGAACTTAAAATAACTTTATTCCTGGAACTATCTGCCAAAGGTCTTCCTCTAGACATGCTAGAAGGAACGCATTCCTCGTTCAAAACTATTTCAGTGTTTTTAAAGACGGCAGAATAATTTGCTTTTGCATGCAAAGCTCTCGAACTTGTTTAATAAAACGGTGCGTAGAAAGAGGATTTTAACGGAATTTCATAATTGCCGGGTTTTTTCTTTTTTGAAATGAAGGATATTTTGCGCCCCCCCCCCCCCCCCCCTAAAAAAAAAAAAAAGAAAAAGAAAATACTATCCAATAGGTTTTTTCCATGCCCTAGCCTATATACCATAAAAATTATGAGCGAAACGAACTGTCGACCCTTGGCGCGAAATTGATATAATTTGTTTGATTTTACAGGCAAGCATGATCCCGGGGCTATCTGCCAAAGATCTTCCCCTTGAAGGAAAATATTCCTCGTTCAAGTTAAACTATTTACTTTTATTTATAAAGAATAACGTCTGTTTATTTCTCCTAATAATGCCTAACCCTTGTTCTGATGTCTCTATTCCGTAAAGCGCACTTACAGAGCGTGAACGTGTCTGATCTTATCACATCACTGACAAGAAGCTTGCCAATCAGTCTGGCTTTTATTTACCTAGGATATTAAATGGAATAATAAAGGAATACACCTCGACACGAGCAACATAAATTCACTACCTTTCTCATATGTACTCTCTTTATTTAGATAACAGAAACTAAAGCAAGAAAAAAATAGTAAAAAAAGAATGAGCACGTTTTCCGTCGATTACGTGAGAGTATGCAGGTTGCCTTTGTTTTTCGAGGAAAGAGGATAAGGATTAGTGGTTTATTAAATTCACAACCTTTCTCACAGGCACCCCTATTCTGATATCTGATAATATACACTACAAGACAAGAACACACTGTATGTATTGACTTTTCAACAGTCACGTTTTCCACCGACTACGTGAGAATATGTTTGATTGGCTTTGTTTTTCGGAAAAGAACAGGAACATCAACATCAACCTCATACAATGCAGCGTAAGAGGTTTATTCTAAAATTGTGCGTTCAACCAACCGCTGCACAGGGCAATGACAACTAGCACTACTCCAAGGAGCATCGGATCGGAGACGGAACAAACAAATTCAGCGTGAAGAGGACAAGGGACAAAACCCTTTCTCTTCGGCTGCCAAACGTTTCGTTGTTTGCCCCAAGGCTGTTTCCGTGCAGAGAGAGCCATGAGGATATATTTATATAAGTCGGGTCCACGCTATTTCGGGTAAATTTGAAGAGGTTTCACTTAGTGAAAACCCATCAAATGATTTGCATCCACCCTAAGCCGGGCAAATTTGAATTTACTGGGCTACCCGGCGAGGAGGAGGATTAAAATCCGCTTCTACATGCAAGTCAGATAGGCAGGATACTCACTGGGCTATCATTGAGCCATCGCTCGTTCCGCCAGTGGTCTCTTTTCAGTGTCTAGGGCTGTTATTGTGAACTCTACTAATTAAACGTAGTCATCTTGAGGGAGTTAACGTCAATGCTGCCTTTAAATATGGCAATATCTTCACGGGTTTCTCACTTTGGCTAGCGACAATCTTGGAAAAATGGAACAATGAACCCCCTACCTCCAAAGCAATAAAGAAGGCGCGAGGGAGCAAAAAATGCGCCATTTTTGTATCATTAAGCACCTCTTTGCATCACTCATTGCATCATTGGCACCTCTTTCTCGCCATCTCCGCTTGAAATACTGTTTGGATTGGAGCAAAAGAACCACCCCCATGGCGCTAATATGTCGATTAAAAAATAATTACACACTGTTATTCGCCAAGTACTATCTATATGCACAAAAATTACTTAAAAAGAGATCAACGTGAAATAATTCATTCGAAAGCTCACTTCTGAACTTCAAAGCGAAAAGTTGTCCTAGGTTGTAACAATAGGGAGTTTTAGCAAACCACGACGGCTACGGCGAGGAGAGCGTCACAAACAAAAGGTTTAATGAGCAAAACAATAGCTGTGCACGTGCGTTTTGAATCTTTGTATATTTCTTTGCCGTCCTCTGCAAAACAACAACGTGAAATGACTAAGTTCTACGTATTTTGGAGAACGCGAACCGCAATGGCTAATTTTTCGTATCTTGTTTTCAAAAAAACGTCGTGGGTGCATGTTTAGCCTGAGCGAGTTTTTAGACCGACAAGGCTACTGGACAGATTTACACAGCTGCGACATTCAAAGGTAAAATATAAATTCATCTTTTACAAGGTTTTGTCCCCGCCGTCGCCGTCTTCATTGCTAAAACTCCCTAATGCTGCTGAAGAGCCCTCCTCCCAACCCTGTTCCTTCACTAATGGTGTAAGGTCTGTAAGTAATGTTATTGTATATTATGTGGGTGTTCCAATAAAAAAAAAAAAGAAACGAAAAATAGAAAGAAAGAATGCTTATCGAAGGTGTCGCAGACAGTTGTACAGCATTATCATTTGTCGGAAAATTGTCGCAAAATAAGTATGCGTGACCCTCACGTCATTATCAAGAAGTGTACTATCGGGCTGTGGGTCACTTTTGTTTATTTAAATTAACAAAAGGAATAACAACATTTAAGGGAATCACTTCGGCACGCGTCATATGAATTCACTGCAATTCTCAGAAGAGCTTTAGATCTATTCAGATCACAGAAACTCAGGCAAGAGATAAACTGAAAAAAAAAAATACATAGATAAATCGCCGGTTTATGTTGTCTAGATCTCGTCAGCAAATTCTGCATTAACCGCCGAATCGTGAAAATATGTTTCGCTGACTTTGTTTCTTCGGGGAAACAGCCAGACTAAAAGTTCGTTCCTTCTGTTAAAACAACCGCTACATGCACAGGGCAAATGACAAGTAACACGACTCGAAGAGCACGAGACAGAGCAAGCGAAACTCAGGGTGATGAGGAGATTGGATCACTTCTCCACGCTGCCTAAACGTTTTGTTTTTTGCAACAAGATTGTTTCCATACCGTGGAAACCATGATGATTTACATAGGTCCAGTCTACCGACTATGTTGGGGAATTTGAAAACGGAGGTTTCACGATGAAAACGCATCAAATCTTTTCCCTCCACATTGGGCCTTTAGAAGTTTGAATTTACAGGGCTATCCGACCAGGAGGACCCGGTTATAACATAGCCCACCTTTAAATGCAACTCATATGCATAAGTAGGATATTTAACAATTAGACTACGAGCCCGAGTTTTCTACGACCAGATAGTCAACGAGGCGCAGCCGAGTTGACTATCGCTCGTGAAAACGAGAGCGAGTAGTCTAATTGTTTTAGCATAAATTTACCGCAGTCTCATTGCATATAAAGAAAAAAAAGTGTCATGTAACGCGTAGAAAAGAACTGTTTTATTATTCTACATCAGGTTCAAACGTGATGCGCGATGTGCACTGATGCGTAACTGTTTTCTGTCAGCAGTTAGTATAAATTTACCGTAGTCTATTGTGAATCCGTGAATTTGATTGGCTATATTATCGTCGACTATCTGCTGTTAGTATATACACACTCAGTGATCTTGGTGTTTTAAGCAATCTGATTGGTTCGCTATCTCTGGCTAATAAGCATTATTCACCTCCTAGCGAGTGAATAATGCGTAAGCCAAACAAAAATAAAGCATACTTTTGAATAAAGCATACTTTTGATTCACACTGATTTGAACGGTGTTTAAGGACTGTTATTCTAGACTGTCACGAGTTTTTTTCGAAGATTAACTATAGATTTTCCAGGTTCAAAGATTCTGTAAATAGTTTCGCGAATTCGGGCATGCTTTGTACAGCTTGCACGTTTTCCACGCATGAATTGAGAGGTCAAATTAAATCCATTTTTAATGGTTTCCTTCTGAAAATGTTGTTGAGATCACTTCTTGTGTATATACTAAAACAATTATTCTTCTCAATCTCGGTGAATAGTGGCAGAATATTTACCTCGATTTCAAAGAATAATTGTTAAATAGTCAACAGTTACGCATCAGTACACAGGGCGCGTCACGTTTGAACCTGATGTAACATAAAAAAAAACAGTTCTTTTCTACGCAACACTTGACTTTTTTTTCGTTTTATGCAATGAGACTACAGTAAATTTATACAAAAACAATTAGACTACTCGCCCTCGTTTTCTACGAGCGATAGTCAACTCGGCTGCGCCTCGTTGACTATCTGCTCGTAGAAAACGAGGGCTCGTAGTCTAATTGTTAAATAGAAAACGGTAATATAGCCAATCAAATTCACGGTTTCACAATAGACTACGATAAATTTATTCTAAATATCGATAGTCATTAGGCTGTCTTTTTGGACGGCCACTAGGCAAACAAGATGGCGAACAAAAGAAACGCTTTGATAAGATTTTTTTTTCTATCACTCATTCCCGTAGTTGCCCTTTTTCTGAATCTAGGGTATTATTTTTCGCTCTGCTAGTTTCGGCTTGCCACCCAGAGGCAGTTAACGATAATGCTGCCTTGGATTGTATTTTAATGGTTTCGCCCTCGGCCGGCAAGCCCTAGCAACCCGAACACAAACCGCTAATTACATGGGATGCTCCGGAAAGGCTTGTTACCTAGTCTAGCACATAAACGCTAAATGCGTTTCGATTGGAAAGTTAAGTTTTTGCTCTCTCAGGGTAGCTCTGTTAACCAGGTAGCTCGGTTAGACTGGAAACCATCCCTCCATGTAACCAGGCTCTATTAAGCTAGGCAAAATCATGAATGCTTATCGCAATATGTCACAGTCCGTTGTACATCATTATCATGTCGCAAGGTCTCAAAACCATAAATGTCAACATTTGGATGATCTCATTTGTGCGTTAAAAAACAAAAACAAAAACAGAACAAAAAAAACAAAAAAAAAAAAAAGGGAAAAAAAAAAAAAAAAAAACCAAGAAGATTGCAACTAAGCCTTCGCTGTAATAGCTTTTATTACACTGCTTCCATTGCAATTAAAATACTCAATACAACACTAAGAGCGGCTGAAACACCTGTAGGAAATTTTGTCATTTTTGGACTTGAAATTCTGCTGTCCATCCTATCCATCTCCATTTGCATTCGCAAGCAAAATAGCAGCGAGTAATAATAATAATAGTACTGACAGGTGGCTCACATAAACTGCTTTTAGCGTTTATCAAAGAGGTCTATAGTTTGGCTATGCAGTAAACAACTTAATAATCGAGCTTGGTCGGTCTGTCTTCGCC
This sequence comes from Platygyra sinensis, assembly GCA_019787425.1. Taxonomy (NCBI): domain Eukaryota; kingdom Metazoa; phylum Cnidaria; class Anthozoa; order Scleractinia; family Merulinidae; genus Platygyra; species Platygyra sinensis. The sequence continues at coordinate 795 of JAHPZR010041829.1, read as the reverse complement.
GCTTTCGTTCAGAAATAATCAAGTCAACTATCGTGTTTTCCTCACTTTTTTCGGAAGCAGCAGTATTTGACGAGTCATCAGCAGCTCATATCATGGCGGACTCCTACAAAGAGCATGAAAACAATCATTACACTTTTTAGTTCTGGTCCGAATATTTCAACCATGATTTGAAAAGTCTGTCACATTTAATAGAATGATCGATCTAAACTTAACATTTCCTCCTTTTTTCGCCATAATATTCGACAAATGTCGTGACCTCGTGCATGTACATGATCCGTGTTTAATGTACTCGTATTTGGCTGAAAAAAATTTTTATGTGAATTAAATATCGCTCTATATATCTGAACATTCCAGGAAGTCTGTAACGGTACCTATTAACTGCCTAATAGCATTTCAAATTCTAACACCGTCAGTTTTGCCAGCTCTTTGGACGATTTATCACTCGCATTACAGATTATTAAAGCGCGATTAGAGTAGCTGGATTTTATTTTTCCATGAACCTAACCAATACATTGATTCTTAGCTAGATTCTTACCGGCAACAACACTTGTTTGTCGGAAGTGGGCAGTAATACTTTGCATAAGGTATATCTGGTGGACAACGATCGCCAATATATGCTCAGACACCAACTGGCCAGTCACATCGGTCGGCAGGTTCTGTAAAAGTAAACTGGTTAGCAACATGAAATACAGACAACGTTTTTTTTTTTTTAAGTCAAATTTTTTATTTGCAAAACAAATAACTACTTACATTACTTACAATATAGCTATTACACCACTGACATTACAATAACTC
>JAHPZR010041828.1:0-2500 GCA_019787425.1 Platygyra sinensis | reverse complement strand
ATTGAGAATAAATTTAGACTTAAAGAGGAAATACAGTATTTTGTTTTGATTTAGTGTAGACCATAGTAGAGCCGGACTCCCTATTTTTTCCCTGGCAGTAAAGCAGACAAAAAAGTAAGATTGCGCAGAGAAAAGCAACGCGCAGTTCCCCCTAGAATTAGAAAGGGCATGCATTCACCAGAACTAACAACACTAGTACTGCACGAGTTCCCCTTCACAAAGCAATGCAAATATAATATGAAAAGCATCTGCACGGCAAAAATTAAAACAAGAAATACAACAAAAAGGAAACTACCGAAAAACGAAAATGAACGATTTAAACTATCAAATTATCTTGAAATTTGAGGTTTCCGATGCGGAAACGCGTTTTAGCGCCAATATTTAAGGTTCGATTTCATTGGCGGAAACCTATGAACAAACTCGTTTCCGTAGCATTACTTCGTGTATCCGCAAGCGTTTTCACGAAAATACGCTAGCGGAAACATACGTTTCCTTCAAGGAAACCCGACGGAAACATAGAAAAAGTGGTCCGGTTCCGTCGTAACCGCAGCCGCGGAAACATGAATAAACGACATGAATCCGCTACCGGAAACACATGTTAGCCGTTATGTTTCCGCAACGTTGTCACGTGTTTCCGCAAAATTTCAGTCTGCAGAATCTTGGCATTTCGTCCTGTGCGTTGAACTGTGAAATTTTCCCATCAAATTGTTTACCATATATAAAGTATTCTTTGAACTTGTTCTAATAAATTTCAGTTGCTCTGGAAATGTCTTATTTTAATAAGCAGGAAACACTTAATGCGCAAAGAAAGAAAAGAGAGAACCACAAACCGTCCAGTCCCTACCACGATAGAAAAGGGAGTTTTAAACTGCTTAAAAAGTGGCATTAACATGCTAAGAGAGTTAACCAGAGTTGTCAATGGTTGTCCTATCAGTGGAGCAAAAAGCTGGCCATGACTATAGCACGTCTCGCTGTCTTCATGTCCTGTTTACAGAGTAGAATTTAGAATACTGAATATAAACTGAAGGCAACTGAGGCTTTGCTAAGAATCTGGAATAAATTAATAAGTATTTACTATTTCTTAACCACGATAGAATCTAAGCTATAAGATAGTCCGTTCATGTCGATGTCACGAGAAAAGACCTATCTAAAAATTATCAAAGATAATACGAGGGTGTCGCCAACGTAGCGTCACCAAAGCGGTACCGTTTGTCGGCAAGTTGTAAGGGCGCTCTCGTCCACGTTTTGCATCACAATTTCTTTGACAACAACAGAAACAGGCGACCTCATGGCTCTTCCATGCTACTGTTTGTATTGTTTACCGTTGTACTGAAAGTACGTCGATGTAAGGCAAAGGTTCAGTAAGTCCATGATGTCTTCTGTCGGTAACAGTAGTTTAACGGTGGGTTGTTGTATAGCGGTGTCGCTGCAATGTAAAGCCAATTGAAGTGGAATACAGGTGAACAGTAAATTCACATCAAAATACACAAGTTTGTAATCGCTAGGTTTCTCTACTGTCTTAATGTCGTCAATAAAATTTTCCTTAGATTGTAGTTTGCGCACGGTCTTGATTTGTCAGTAAGGGGTTGCACTATGGTCGTCAAGTACTTGGACAGTTGATACGTAAGGGACTCACATAATAAGACTATAGGTGGCATCGGTATACCAGGTTTGTGCAGTTTAGGTAGTTTCCAAAGCTTAGGTGGTTGTGGTGCAGAGCACCTCAGTCGATAGTAGCGTTGAGTTTCAATAACGTCGGACTTTTTAGGCGTGGGTATTTTGTTGCTGTTAAGTTTACGTTGGAGAGCTGCCGACGATGCGCGATTAACACTAAACTGACTGAATACAAACGAGTCACGAGAAATGGTGATGCCAACGATCACATTGCGGTTCATCATCAACTGACAAACCATAACATTGACTGGGACTCAATGCTTAACCTACAGCACGCACTATTTTCGACTACTGCCACTGGAAAGCTGGTAGACTAACTTGGGACAAACACCTCTTTCAGGTCTCAACAACTACCGGCGCCTTACAAACGACTTATCAACGAAGAAAACGAAACTGACAAGCGGACTTATATTTACCTCAAACCGACAATTTGACTAAAAAAAGACGGATCGAAACCGACCAATGACTGATGACAAACTTAACACAAGTCTTTCAGCCAATGCCATCATGGCATAACTGACCAATCGCTTTCAACGGACAGGACTTACGCTTATCGACACTATTTGCTTGACTCTGAAGATGACTTCCGCTTAGACTGTCGAAACGTTGCTTACCAACGACAAGTTTCTACCCTAACAAAGAACAGGTGTTATAACGCCAGCTGAATCAAGGGAATAATCCATTTAAAAAAATAGCTGCCTAAACGAATATAAGACGCCTGGCCTGTTGGGTCTAGTGGCATGATTCTCGCTTTAGGGTGCGAGAGGTCCCGGGTTCGACTCCCGGACTAGTCCAAATTGCCTTTTTTATGTCAGAGATAAATAGT
>JAHPZR010041827.1:5000-10339 GCA_019787425.1 Platygyra sinensis | reverse complement strand
CGGGGTCATCTAAGTCTTCCGCTCTTTTGTTCGTGGACCCATCATTGACGTCGTTTGTAGTACAAGTTTGAGTGGCTCTTCAGTTTCTTTCACACGTGCGATTGCTTTCCGGTAAATCTCCGAAGCATGCTAATATCCCGAGCTAGCTCTACAATAACATTTATTGTCATTGTAGTGCTAGCTCGGGATATTTTAGCATGCCTCGGGAAAGTCGCCGGAAAGTTATCGCGCGTGTTATGAATTCATGATATACAGAAATGTATAATAGCACGGTGATTCGAGACAAAAGAAATTGTAATGAAGACAACAAACAACACGAGTGAAAATAAGTTGCAATATTTTGCCTGATTTGACGCTGAAAATTAGCAGCCTTTACTGAAGTGTTCAATTTATTTGAAACTCCGTATATACTTTAATATGGCTTAATCTTATTTAAGGTCAAGTATAAAAAAATTCATCGAGTGGTTTTTAATTCCCCCCAATTTTAAGAATTTTGGGGCAATTTTGATAGAATGCAAAATAACGCCTACACAGTTGATATTCACGCTAATGTTTCGAAAATCAACGGAGCGATTTCTCTGAGACTTTCACTCGAGGTAATTATATGTTAGAAGATTCATTTAAACCAGAATGTTTTTACTGAAGCTAATTTAGCTGGGTTGTACGATATGAAAAATTGAAGGAAAGATATGCGGATATATAATTAACACAACAACAAAAGCATGAATCGATGGTTGCGAACAAGAAAAGTAGGAAAAAAAAACATTTAACGCCCAAAGCCTAGATATTTAAAACATCATCTCCTCAAATCCTTTTGAAATTAATTAAATAAGCCAAATGCATTCTTACCATAAGACTCTATAGTATCATCATAACTTGGATCACTCGCATCTTAAAATGGAAAAACAAAACATTAGCTTTAAGTATAGGTGGATTTATCATAATAGTGTTAAATAAAGTTAGTCCTTTTGTAGCAATAAAGATAAAACCTTCATGCATGTTGTTACTCTTAAAGGCCTGAAAATTACCCCAAGTCCTTTGAGTTTTTACATAGTGTCTACTACTTTCGAGGAAAAACTCCGCCTTAGACCGAGTTTACAATCTTTTCCCAGACCGTCAAGAAATTCATTTACTGCCCTGTTCCAGAAAAAAATTGCAAAAACTATTAAAGTTACCCTTTTACATATAATAAGCATGATGTTTATGCTCTGTTTGGAAACAGAATGTCTGCTTGAGCAAATCGACCCTGTTGCAGGGTCAAAACTTTGGAGAAAAAGAACTATTGCTATCTTATGGACTCAGAGAGTTAAACGTTATTCCCTAACATTGTAAGGTAAATATCCTATGGTACTCCTTCATGAAGTTTAATAAACTTTAAGGTGGCTCGATCGGATTTTTGAGTCACGATACCGTGTCCACACAGACTTCACTAAATGGCATTCTGGTCTTAAATGAATCTTCTAACATATAATTACCTCGAGTGAAAGTCTCAGAGAAATCGCTCCGTTTGATTTTCGGAAACATTAGCGTGAATATCAACTGGTGTAGGCCGTTATTTTGCATTCTATCAAAATTGCCCCAAAATTCTTAATTGGGTGGGAATTAAAAACCACTCGATGAATTTTTTTTATACTTGACCTTCAATAAGATTAAGCCATATTTAAAGTAATACCGGAGTTTCAAATAAATTGAAACACTTCAAGTAAAGGCTGCTAATTTTCAGCGTCAACTCAGCAAAATATTGCACTTATTTTCACTCGTGTTGTTTGTTGTCTTCATTACAATTTTCTTTTGTCTCGAATCACCGTGCTATTATACATTTCTGTATATCATGAATTCATAACACGCGCGATAACTTTCCGGCGACTTTCCCGAGGCATGCTAAAATATCCCGAGCTAGCACTACAATGACAATAATGTTATTGTAGAGCTAGCTCGGGATATTTAGCATGCTTCGGAGATTTACCGGAAAGCAATCGCACGTGTGAAAGAAACTGAAGAGCCCACTCAAACTTGTACTACAAACGACGTCAATGATGGGTCACGGAACAAAAGAGCGGAAGACTTAAGATGACCCCGGTTTTTTCCCGTTTGCTGTTTAACATCCTTGTTTGAGACTTGCGTTGTATTAAATCACATTGAAAACAGCTAACTAGGATTAAATAAGCATATGCAAGTGCCTCCAACAAAGGCGTTAATCCCAGTCTTTAATCTGAAACGTGTTCAAACAACCAAGATTACAAAACCAAAGTGATTTAATTTGTGAATTGTTTATTGCATACTGTCTTGGTCACGGTACATTTACGTGTGACAAATACGGACCTGTCAATACTACAGAAGTTCAACTAGCTGAGCGCAGTTAAAAATTATGGGTTCTACTGTAGTTTCACGATCTTGATAGTTCATGATAGTTTCGAGATCTTGTAGTAAACTCACAAAGGGTGAAGTTCATACATGTGCTGGCTTTGAAAAGTGTGTCCAATATGATGTTTGTTTGAGAACGAAAATGAGGAGAGCTGAAACCAGACAGCGAACCAATATGTACTGACTAAAGGCTAGCCTGCACTTTGAGCACTTGATACCAAAGTGGAGCTCTTGGTCGTGCCGCAATACAGCAGCGATACACCTTCTCTAGCCGTAACGTTCCAATAGATTCAAAACGCCAAAGGTAACAATGCAGACCCCAGCTTTATTTACATGCAACTAGCTAAGCAAAGTCTGAAATTATAGGCTCTAGTTTCACGATCTCGATAGTTTCACGATACTTCCGCAATCTGACTGAGCTCATATTATACCTACGAAGCGTGAAGGTTCATATCTGGTTTTCTGTGTGTCCAATATTATGTTAATTTGGAAACGAAACTGAGGAGAGCTGAAACCAGACAGCGAGCCGATATGTACAGATGAAAATCTTTAAAAGCCTGGCATGCGTAGGTCTGATTGGTTTTCAGTTGTAGCGGCAAAACTCATGTCTCTTGGTATACCTCGCAGACATGCAAATGACCTTCAATAATAAACACACTCAAATGCGTTTTTAATCAGTCATCGGAATGATACGGCTAGAGAAGGTGTATCGCTGTTGTATTGCGGTTCGAATCCGACCAGGAGCTCTAGTTTGGTAACAAGTGCCCTTTTAATTTTAAAGTTGTCTCAAGGTACCCAGCCTTATCTAAATCATTCTGCAAAGCGTCGTTATCAAGTACCGTAAGATAATCACTTGATTTGAAAGCTATTTCACTTACCGTCTTCTGAAGACATAATCGCTAAGATAGAGTCATCAGTTTCGTCGTCTCCACATTGGTTACAAACGCACAAGAATTTCAAGTCTCTGTACAGAGACTGCTAAGGGCTATTTGTTGTTCATTGCTATTGTAGCGCTGTCATTAATTCCGGGGAATGCCCTGACGTGTTATGGAATATTTGGTAATTTGACGTAGTGTCTATTATGGATAGTCACGCAAGGTATGGTAAAAGGTTTCGTGCTTCTTTCATTTGAAGCCAGTCGACACAGTTCTTCGGTAGGATTATGTATAGTTATCACAAAATGACTACAGACATATTTTCCCATGTGATCATACTTTCTTTTACTGTAGATAAATGACAGACTCCAACCCGATTTGGTTCAATAACTCTGCAGTGCAACACGGAATTGTCCAATTTGTCGATGGGCTGCTCTTTAGAGACATGCATGAAAACTAGGGAGGGGAGGGAGGATGAGGCTTCACTTCATAGATAAATATTTGCTGATATGATGAAGCTGCGATTTATTGAGGTTATTTTAAATGCCCCAGCTTCTACCGTCAGCGAATGTTAACCAGCCTCAAATAGTTGTTGAAGATGAATGTCAAGACGCATGAACGCATGGCGCACAAGAACGTGCATTCCTGATAGCTAACATGTGACATGCGACCCCGGGGGGTGGGGGGGGGGGTACTCCCAGAAAAATTGGTGAGGGTGTGCGGCCCGCTTCCCAAAACCCTTACCCTGTTTATGACCAAAATCTGCGATATTCCCTACCCTATTTATGACCTGACCAAAAATTCGAAACTCCCTAATTATGAATCTTACATCAAAATCCTGTTTCAGACGTGCGTTATAACTGGATCCCTAGCTCAGACCAAAGTTAAATTACCGTAAACATAATTTGTGAAGGGCTTTTGTTAATTTTCTTTTGGTTTCTTAAAAACAAACCCATATTCAGGCTAGAGTACAAAAACCATACCCTATTTATGACCAAAATGGCCAAAATCAGCCAAAATTGATACCCTATTTTATATGACTAAAACGGCTGAAAATCCATACCCTTTGGGGCCGCACATACCTATATAGCCCATACAAGGGAGTACCCCCACCCGGGCATGCGACTTGGGTCGCTTTGTCTCACTGCTGAAGCGTCAAATTCCCTGGAGAGCCACTTCACCTCCCTCCCCCCTCCCACCCTCCGAAAGTAAACTTTAAATATCTCAAATGTAAACAAGCAATGACAACCCTCTCTGGAGCCCGAAAACGCTGCTGTCGTTGTTAGTCCTTTGCGTTGACTTCTTTTAGTAACCTTTCTGTAGAAGCGGGTTGCCTGCGTACTCGGAGGGCTTAATAACCATTTCGTTTACCAAGCAGGAGGGGGCCGTTGGGATTTTCGGTTTTGCGGATGTGGCCAATATTTGGTTCGGTGTTTCGGTTTTCGCACTTGAAAACTGCGGTTTTTCAGTTTTGGGGTCTTCAGCGGTTTGCGGGTTTTCTCGAATTTAGTCTTTGGTTTTCGGTTTTCCTCGACAATGATGGCGGGTTTTCGGGTTTTTTGTCTAGTGCATTTTATCAGGAGCCACAATCAAGGACGGAGACCGTAAGCGCGCGCCATTTCTAGTATTGGGGTTGGCCCCATGATATGGGACAATTTTTCTATTTTTAGAACAAATTGCGCCATCGCCTGCGGCACACTAGCGCGTACATTGCTGCGAGGATTTTCGGCGGGATGTCGCGCAGGGGAAGTGGCCTCCGAAATTCCCGAAATCGTTTATGCTTTTGGCCCACAACTCAACGCCTTTATGGCTGTTAGAATTTTGCTTAAGTATTTTCGCCGTAAGCTGCTCTAGTTTGAGTGAAGACAGTGCCGAATTTAGGTATGTCGCGCTAACCAAGTTGAGTTCCGCTGCTCCTTTTACAAGAACTTCACATTATTCCAATCTAAATTTCACTTATGAAGAAGATTAACATTTTTTCCATAACACAGAAAAAAAAACTAGTTGCACTGGATATGTTTGGATATAGCAGCGTTTAGGCCCAATAAGTGACAATATGTTTACGTTCGTAGATGCTGCCCGGGGGGGGGGGGGGAGGGG
>JAHPZR010041824.1:0-12320 GCA_019787425.1 Platygyra sinensis | reverse complement strand
AATACTTTATGCAATGTAATCCATCAAGTTTTTTTTGTTTGGGTGTGACTGGTCTGAACTTCTCAATGTGACTGAGTATGCCCCAGCTAAAACAGGAGAATTACCTCATTTTTTTTTTCACTAAGCATCTTGCAAAAAATATTTGAGGGGTAATAAACAAAATAGCCTCCATTTAGCATGAAAACAACATTTTTCCTTGGACATTAACTGTTCCTAAAAGCTAACAGTTTCATACAAGCTACGCTTTGGGAAAATTGTCTGCTTCTTTGAACAGATACTACTAGTTGTTTTACCCTCTACAAATATTGATTGATTAACTGACTGACTGACTAATTGATTGATTGATTGATTGATTGATTGATTGATTGATTGATTGATTGATTGATTGATTGATTGATTGATTAATTGATTAATTGAAAGACTGCCTTGTATAAATATAAGTTAATAATGGATTCTTGCATTATAGAGACTGGCAAAGAAGTACAGACACCAGAAATTTAAAGTTGGTGAAGATGATGACGGCTATGCCGTGAAAATGAAAATGAAATATTACAGCGAGTACATCACACATCAAAGGGATGACAGCCCACTGTACATATTTGACAGTTCATTTGGCGAAGTAAGCTCATTTACAGCACACACATGTATGCTTGTTTCATGGTAGGAACAATAAAGCACCATACCTCTACATGTACACTTATCTACCACTTAGCTTTCAATAAGGTTTGAGGTAGATGGGCTAAGGTTATGCACAGTATCAATCAGAGAGCAATACAAGAGGCCTGTGAAAACCTCCGTTGTGGTCAGCGTGGCCTGCTTCATGAACTATGTACTACATACAGTCAGGGTTGTGTTACTTAATAAAGTGTTGAAGACAGTAAAATCTACAGTGTCAGACAGATTATTAAAGTGCTCCATATGTTAATGAATTTATGCTAGCAAATATTGTTTTATATTGATTTTACAGCATGCAGAGAAGAAGAGGTTGTTGAATGATTATGAAGTTCCACGGTTCTTTGCTGATGACCTCTTTAGATTTGCTGGGGAGAAGAGAAGGCCACCTTACAGGTACAAAGAAAATCTCACATTCTGATTAGTTAACTTGGAGGTGACTGACAATTAGTTCTATTTACTGCTGAGCAGTAGTGGAGAAACAAAATGGCCTCCTGTTTCACTTTGGCTACCAAAGAGTTTACAAATATTTTGTTTCTCTGGGTTTTCAGTTGTTTTGCCATTGGGTGCTAAAAAAATGTTATTGGCTCACCTACCTGGAACCAAAGTCTTGCAATAACTTACCAAAATTAGGACCCTACCATCATTGAACAGTTCTAAAAGTCCTATTCATAAACGTGACATTAATGTGAGTCTGTCATAGATATCCACCACTATTCCCTTCCTGTTTGGTCGATAATTGTTAAATATCAAATCTTGTTATTAAACCATATCTCTTTTTAAGGTGGTTTGTTATGGGACCTGCTCGTTCAGGCACAGGAATTCACATTGACCCACTGGGAACTAGTGCCTGGAACAGTCTCGTATCAGGACATAAACGCTGGGCATTGTTCCCTACAAACGTTCCCAAGGATCTTCTTAAGGTCACCAGTGCAGAAGGGGGCGATCAACGAGATGAAGCCATCACCTGGTTTACCAAGATATTTCCCAAGACACAATTATCTTCCTGGCCTCAAGAATACAAACCTGTAAGTGACAAAAGAGTTTGTTATTGGCTGCGCAAGATGACACTATCTTGCCTGCTCAGGTAGTGAATCATAGCACAGAATGTGGGTCACGGCCAATCACAGAGCTAGCCATATAACTTGACATTTATTTAGTTATAAATATTTACAACTCAATATTTAACAATTATTCCATGAGCGCACACTGGATATGAGATGATAGATAGCCAACGAGGCACGTAGCTCCGAGTTGGCTATAATCATCTCTTATTAACCAACTGCACTTCGCAGAGTACAAATAACGCTCAAGATGAGTACAAACATCACGCGGTATTTGTACTCCAGAGGACCAGTTTGACAGGTTTGCTGTCGTTGACCAATCAGCTAGCTGGATTTCCCACACCAATTCCGTTCCACTTCGCATACTTCTATAACGCATTCCCTGTAAAATCCACAAAACTCGCTCGCAAGAACATGCATGTACCAATTTGGCGTGTTGGATAATAAATCTCTTATTAGACGTTTTGTTGTGTAGTATCGCTGAGAATTTTTACTCGTTTGTATTTTGACTCGCCCTACGGGCTCGCCAAAATACGGCACAACTCGTAAAAATACTAAGCGATACTACACAACAAAACGTCTAATAAGATATATATATCCAACAAGCGCAAGTGGAATAATTGTTTTAAAACGCACCAAAAATATAGAAAACGAGACTAAAATAAATTAGTAAAAAAACACCCCAAAAATTGAAAAATTGGTGGAGTATGGTATAATGGCTCATAACCCTTGATGGCTAAGCCAATGAAAACTCTCTAATTGCATTATCCAATGATCCAGTTTTTAATAATAATAATTAGTATAAATTTACCCTAGTATATTGTGAACCGGCGAATTTGATTGGCTATATTACTGTTTTTTATCTGCTGATAGAAATCAGTTACACATCAGTGCACATCACGCATAACGTTTGAACCTGATCTAACATAATAAAACAGTTCTTTTCTACAAGTTACTTGACGTTTTTTTCTTTTCATTCATGAGCCTGGAAAAGGATGGTCTTTGTGTTCAACCCCCTTCCTCCACATATATAACATTTAGTATAAATCTACTAGCGTTCTATCACAAATGCAGTTCTCTGATTGCCTACACTACTCACTATCTGTTCTGTGATAGACAGTGAGTAATGTAGCAGTGTGCCCTTGTTAACACTATAACGCCACTTCTTGGCATTTTCGAGGTGTCTTTGCAGAGGATTTACTATAGATAAAGTTTTGGACAAGTAGTACATTTATACCAAAACAATTACTTTACATTATGAGCTCTCGATTTCTATGTATGACAGTTGACTTGGGCTGCACCTTCATCAAGTTCAACGCATGGAAATCTCCAGATCATAACCTAATTGTTTCATATAGTTACCTTAGTCAAAGGAGGTCTCTCTTTCCATGAGTCAGGGGGGTGGGGTGGATGATTAGAGAGACACGTAGTTCTCCATTTGTTTATTCTCATATCAACTGTAATATAATTAACAATTAGACTACGATAGTTAACGAGGCGCAGCCAAGTTGACTATTGCTCGTAGAAAACGAGGGCGAGTAGTCTAATTGTTTTAGTATAAATCTAGCGTAGTCTCATTGCATAAAAAGAAAAAAACGTCAAGTAACTTGTAGAAAAGAACTGTTTTATTATGTTAGATCAGGTTCAAACGTTATGCGTGATGTGCACTGATGTGTAACTGATTTCTATCAGCAGATAAAAAACAGTAATATAGCCAATCAAATTCGCCGGTTCACAATATACTAGGGTAAATTTATACTAATTATTATTATTAAAAACTGGATCATTGGATAATGCAATTAGAGAGTTTTCATTGGCTTAGCCATCAAGGGTTATGAGCCATTATACCATACTCCACCAATTTTTCAATTTTTGGGGTGTTTTTTACTAATTTATTTTAGTCTCGTTTTCTATATTTTTGGTGCGTTTTAAAACAATTATTCCACTTGCGCTTGTTGGATATATATATCTTATTAGACGTTTTGTTGTGTAGTATCGCTTAGTATTTTTACGAGTTGTGCCGTATTTTGGCGAGCCCGTAGGGCGAGTCAAAATACAAACGAGTAAAAATTCTCAGCGATACTACACAACAAAACGTCTAATAAGAGATTTATTATCCAACACGCCAAATTGGTACATGCATGTTCTTGCGAGCGAGTTTTGTGGATTTTACAGGGAATGCGTTATAGAAGTATGCGAAGTGGAACGGAATTGGTGTGGGAAATCCAGCTAGCTGATTGGTCAACGACAGCAAACCTGTCAAACTGGTCCTCTGGAGTACAAATACCGCGTGATGTTTGTACTCATCTTGAGCGTTATTTGTACTCTGCGAAGTGCAGTTGGTTAATAAGAGATGATTATAGCCAACTCGGAGCTACGTGCCTCGTTGGCTATCTATCATCTCATATCCAGTGTGCGCTCATGGAATAATTGTTAAATATTGAGTTGTAAATATTTATAACTAAATAAATGTCAAGTTATATGGCTAGCTCTGTGATTGGCCGTGACCCACATTCTGTGCTATGATTCACTACCTGAGCAGGCAAGATAGTGTCATCTTGCGCAGCCAATAACAAACTCTTTTGTCACTTACAGGTTTGTATTCTTGAGGCCAGGAAGATAATTGTGTCTTGGGAAATATCTTGGTAAACCAGGTGATGGCTTCATCTCGTTGATCGCCCCCTTCTGCACTGGTGACCTTAAGAAGATCCTTGGGAACGTTTGTAGGGAACAATGCCCAGCGTTTATGTCCTGATACGAGACTGTTCCAGGCACTAGTTCCCAGTGGGTCAATGTGAATTCCTGTGCCTGAACGAGCAGGTCCCATAACAAACCACCTTAAAAAGAGATATGGTTTAATAACAAGATTTGATATTTAACAATTATCGACCAAACAGGAAGGGAATAGTGGTGGATATCTATGACAGACTCACATTAATGTCACGTTTATGAATAGGACTTTTAGAACTGTTCAATGATGGTAGGGTCCTAATTTTGGTAAGTTATTGCAAGACTTTGGTTCCAGGTAGGTGAGCCAATAACATTTTTTAGCACCCAATGGCAAAACAACTGAAAACCCAGAGAAACAAAATATTTGTAAACTCTTTGGTAGCCAAAGTGAAACAGGAGGCCATTTTGTTTCTCCACTACTGCTCAGCAGTAAATAGAACTAATTGTCAGTCACCTCCAAGTTAACTAATCAGAATGTGAGATTTTCTTTGTACCTGTAAGGTGGCCTTCTCTTCTCCCCAGCAAATCTAAAGAGGTCATCAGCAAAGAACCGTGGAACTTCATAATCATTCAACAACCTCTTCTTCTCTGCATGCTGTAAAATCAATATAAAACAATATTTGCTAGCATAAATTCATTAACATATGGAGCACTTTAATAATCTGTCTGACACTGTAGATTTTACTGTCTTCAACACTTTATTAAGTAACACAACCCTGACTGTATGTAGTACATAGTTCATGAAGCAGGCCACGCTGACCACAACGGAGGTTTTCACAGGCCTCTTGTATTGCTCTCTGATTGATACTGTGCATAACCTTAGCCCATCTACCTCAAACCTTATTGAAAGCTAAGTGGTAGATAAGTGTACATGTAGAGGTATGGTGCTTTATTGTTCCTACCATGAAACAAGCATACATGTGTGTGCTGTAAATGAGCTTACTTCGCCAAATGAACTGTCAAATATGTACAGTGGGCTGTCATCCCTTTGATGTGTGATGTACTCGCTGTAATATTTCATTTTCATTTTCACGGCATAGCCGTCATCATCTTCACCAACTTTAAATTTCTGGTGTCTGTACTTCTTTGCCAGTCTCTATAATGCAAGAATCCATTATTAACTTATATTTATACAAGGCAGTCTTTCAATTAATCAATTAATCAATCAATCAATCAATCAATCAATCAATCAATCAATCAATCAATCAATCAATCAATCAATCAATCAATTAGTCAGTCAGTCAGTTAATCAATCAATATTTGTAGAGGGTAAAACAACTAGTAGTATCTGTTCAAAGAAGCAGACAATTTTCCCAAAGCGTAGCTTGTATGAAACTGTTAGCTTTTAGGAACAGTTAATGTCCAAGGAAAAATGTTGTTTTCATGCTAAATGGAGGCTATTTTGTTTATTACCCCTCAAATATTTTTTGCAAGATGCTTAGTGAAAAAAAAAATGAGGTAATTCTCCTGTTTTAGCTGGGGCATACTCAGTCACATTGAGAAGTTCAGACCAGTCACACCCAAACAAAAAAAACTTGATGGATTACATTGCATAAAGTATTTTTGATAATAGACTCTGAATTATGCAATGAGATTTTAAATCATGTCAGATTTAAAAAAAGCAAAGAAAAAGATTCATGACTGTAATAGCTACTTAGAATGTAATCTTAAAAATATCTCACAACTATATGCAAAATGAGGCATATTGCCGACAATAAAAATAATATAGACTGAATTAGTCAAAAATATGTTGGAATTATTATTTATCTCAAAGTCGAGCTACAGAACAGATTTTCTGTTCAAATTTTCATTTTGACATGACCCTAAACTCTCATGTACTACAAGTATTTGTAGTACATAGTACATTTTCCTCATACCTCAACACTCCACTTTCTCATTGATTTCCAGTGATCCATGGTATGTGTCAATACAACTGGAATTCTTGGTTTTTCATATCTTTCAACAAACTCTGATTTAGAAATCTTATTGCAGTCCTGTCGTGGAACATTGTCTCTAACAGTTCCAAGACTAGTATCAAAATTTTCTGCATAATTCAACTTGGTCCACCCTTCTTCTCCTTTTAGTTCTAAGAAAAAAAAACATTTGATATTAATGATAATTAGTGGTTCGCATTTATAGTCCCAAACAATTGAAAGAATGCTTTTCCTGGAAAATCTCGTGTACAGGTAAGTTTTATTCATACTTTCATGTAGACTATGATTTGTTCATCAATATTTTAATTTATTCATCAATAGTTTAATTTCCTATGCAGATTGTTCGCTCTCTAATGTCACAATGTCAAAATGACACAATCAGCATCCTTCCACAATATATTATACAAAAAGGTGACAGACACATGTCAACCAATCATAGACAATTTTCACCTTAAATCACAACAAACTTAAGCCTGAAAGTTTTAAAGATGCCGTAGTAAGCTTCAGCTTACATCAAAGCTTGAACAGCTTCATTATCTTAACAACAAGTTCACTAGCTAAGTTACTAAGAAAATTAATTAACTTTTCACCAAAATTATGATTTATCGATCAAAACTGAAAAAAAATAACACTTGGTTAGTATGAAAAAAATAATACGAAATTTACTCCCCAAATTACCAATTCCACACTGAGATAAACAAAAACAAACTGCACGCACGTAAAAAAAATACAATAGAAGGTAAATTAAACGAAGATAATAATAATCATCATTTCTCACCTGCTCTAGCTTTACGCTTAGCAACTTCGATTCTCTTTTGCGCTTTGCTATCCATTGCGTAATGTTAAATCAAAAATTAAGCCTCGCGTGGGCTTCTTTCTGTCTACATGCGATGTTTTGATTAAATGGATAAATTTATCACGAAAGAGTACTAAGACATGACACAAAGTGGCCACAAATTTTGTCTCAAGATCAATTTTGTTGGGAGTTGCGCATGTAATGCCTTGGGTCAGCGGATACTCACTCTGCCCAGTGCTTCACCGATGACATTCGATGACATCGTCGAAGCACGAGGCGATCGGATAGCCGAGTGGATTGGCTTAGTACTTTGACAATGTTTTGACAAAATTCATGGTCAATAACAGGACAGACGCATAAAAAACTGACGTCAGTTTGTCAGTTGCCAAATCGTCTGCTCTCGCTTCATGAGGCATCGCATAAATTTAGTGCATAGTCTGTCCGCCACCTGGCAGAGGCCCAACCTCATTCCCAGGGTCTTTACCCTGATCAAATTATTTCTGCAGTTATCGTAAAACATGTATTTTCTTACAGGAAAATGTAGGGAAAATAAGTATGTAATAGCGCATTTTTTTCGTGTTTACATAGCCTCATATAAACACAAGGAGGGTTGGAAAAATTCGAGATGCAAACCCTCCACTTCGTCTTGGGTTTGAAAAACTTTCGAGAATTCTGCCAGCCCTCCGAGTGTTTTGATGAGGCTATGCAAAAACGGAAAAAGTGCTCTGTTGCTTTTATAACCCTAACCCTAACGTCACAACCGTGCTTACGTACTCTTATCTAAACACACCTATCGATCAATGATCAATGATCGACATGCAAAAATCACAAATGTTTTAAGAACCTCGGATTCCTAGGGGTGGTAGGGGAGGCACGTTGATATTGAGGGGTCAGAGAGGAGAAACGTACTGCGCAGTTTTCTGCGCATCCCTGCACCTGCCTGCGGGCTCAGGTAATGAAAAGTATTGCGGACTGATTATTATGGAGAGCCGTTTGCGTCAATGATAAATCTCTAGTGTTAATCTTAATCGTTAGTGCTGGCAACAAATCGTGGGTGATAAATATTTCAGTTGTTTCGCTGAAATGGTCAATCATTAGTGCAAAACATCAATCGCTAGTGATGTAATTGCCGAAACTACTGAAACTACGTTGTAAAACTTCGATCGATAGTGCTAAAATCTCAATCGCTAATGTTCTCAGAACATACACCGGTATAAAACGGTCTTGCCAATACTTTTATTGGGAGTTTGAATCTTCTGATCTATAAGTTATAAATCGTAATTTGTTTTTATTCATGTAAGGAACTATTATGACGTTCCCGTTAAAGAAGAATGTTTGCATTTCAACTAAAGATGGCGGTATGTTTGTAAATACTTACGGTTAACATATGTACCAGAATGTTTGTGTTGTAGGTGAAAAGTAAAGTGTTCTACGTTCAATTTAACAAACCTGTCAATTTATTTTGGGGTGACCTACTTAAAAGGCTTTATCAGAAAGTGACTAAGTTGGGATCGCGAAAATTACATTTGCCCAAAAGTGACTAAGATGGGGTCTGTAGTTGGGGTAGGGGTTCTGAGAGGCCAGCGGCAGATACCCAGCAAAAACTGACCCATGTAACCCCCCTCCGCAGACATGACGTATTGAACACAGAAGAAGCCGGAAATCCCCAAGGTTTATGTTTCTCATGTGCTACATCTCCCGGGTACATCTGTTGCAGCCTGCGAACGCAGACGTATATTTTCGGAGACAACCGACAGCCGGAAATACGTCTGCGTTCGCAGGCTACATCTGTAGTAAAATGTAAAAAGATTGTTCGGCTATATTGAGCTGAAAAAGGTATGATTGAATCTGTACTTTCTTATTTCCTTTCAAGACATTCAATTTTAGTTTCATCACATACACCCTTTGCCCTGAATGTCCAAGGTTTGCTTGCCACGCATGAAGTCGTTTGCTAAACGCATTCAACGGAGGTCAGAATACCGTTGTTGAACGACACCAGTAGGAAGATAGCCTGCGTCGCAGATGCTACATACCACCGGCATATGACAGGGTTAAATTTCCTCCTGCAACGCAGACTGATAGAAGAAATTTTACCTTTCTTTTAGGTTAATTCGATCACCACTCGCTGACTGACAGAAACACGCGCTCCCAACCCGGGCGCGGAAGAAATCGAGCCTGGAGTAGAGAACTCTTGCCGGTCTCACTTGCTACCTCAACATATTTTTAATACAATTTTTTCAAGGGAAAACACATGAAAATGCTGCTAGTATACTGAACTCAATTAAAAGGCTGAACGTACGGTTAAAGTTAACTGTCATATATTGAATATATTTTAATTAACTGTTGTATTTTTCTGAAAATATAGTAACAGTTAACCCCAGCCGTACAGTCAGCCTTAATAAGTTCAGTTTCTTCAAGCCTTTGCATTTACTGATCGGATCCTACGTCCCGGTACTGTTAATTCGTCGGTTCGCCTTTTTCCAGAGTTCAAGTTTTTTGCTGGTCTATCTATGTAGGATCTGTGAAAGATCTGATCAATCAAAAATAGAAACATAGACCGGATGGGCAGAATTCGGTTATTTCCATTGTTATTTCAAAATGGTTGCTCCCAGAGCTCTTGTTTTCCGACCGCTGGTCAAGGGGAACGAGGCTCTGGGAACGATATTGGACAACGACATGATAGAGTCAAAACTGCAAGCCAAGAATTGCATTTTGGACTTAATCGTGTCGTAATCCTGTTAAGCTTCGGCTCCGGGGGGGGTTACATGGGTCAGTTTTTGCTGGGTATCTGCCGCTGGCCTCTCAGAACCCCTACCCCAACTACAGACCCCATCTTAGTCACTTTTGGGCAAATGTAATTTTCGCGATCCCAACTTAGTCACTTTCTGATAAAGCCTTTTAAGTAGGTCACCCAAAATAAATTGACAGGTTTGTTAAATTGAACGTAGAACACTTTACTTTTCACCTACAACACAAACATTCTGGTACATATGTTAACCGTAAGTATTTACAAACATACCGCCATCTTTAGTTGAAATGCAAACATTCTTCTTTAACGGGAACGTCATAATAGTTCCTTACATGAATCAAAACAAATTACGATTTATAACTTATAGATCAGAAGATTCAAACTCCCAATAAAAGTATTGGCAAGACCGTTTTATACCGGTGTATGTTCTGAGAACATTAGCGATTGAGATTTTAGCACTATCGATCGAAGTTTTACAACGTAGTTTCAGTAGTTTCGGCAATTACATCACTAGCGATTGATGTTTTGCACTAATGATTGACCATTTCAGCGAAACAACTGAAATATTTATCACCCACGATTTGTTGCCAGCACTAACGATTAAGATTAACACTAGAGATTTATCATTGACACAAACGGCTCTCCATAATAATCAGTCGCAAGACAGTCCGCAATACTTTTCATTACCTGAGCCCGCAGGCAGGTGCAGGGATGCGCAGAAAACTGCGCAGTACGTTTCTCCTCTCTGACCCCTCAATATCAACGTGCCTCCCCTACCACCCCTAGGAATCCGAGGTTCTTAAAACATTTGTGATTTTTGCATGTCGATCATTGATCATTGATCGATAGGTGTGTTTAGATAAGAGTACGTAAGCACGGTTGTGACGTTAGGGTTAGGGTTATAAAAGCAACAGAGCACTTTTTCCGTTTTTGCATAGCCTCATCAAAACACTCGGAGGGCTGGCAGAATTCTCGAAAGTTTTTCAAACCCAAGACGAAGTGGAGGGTTTGTATCTCGAATTTTTCCAACCCTCCTTGTGTTTACATGAGGCTATGTAAACACGAAAAAAATGCGCTATTACATACTTATTTTCCCTACATTTTCCTGTAAGAAAATACATGTTTTACGATAACTGCAGAAATAATTTGATCAGGGTAAAGACCCTGGGAATGAGGTTGGGCCTCTGCCAGGTGGCGGACAGACTATGCACTAAATTTATGCGATGCCTCATGAAGCGAGAGCAGACGATTTGGCAACTGACAAACTGACGTCAGTTTTTTATGCGTCTGTCCTGTTATTGACCATGAATTTTGTCAAAACATTGTCAAAGTACTAAGCCAATCCACTCGGCTATCCGATCGCCTCGTGCTTCGACGATGTCATCGAATGTCATCGGTGAAGCACTGGGCAGAGTGAGTATCCGCTGACCCAAGGCATTACATGCGCAACTCCCAACAAAATTGATCTTGAGACAAAATTTGTGGCCACTTTGTGTCATGTCTTAGTACTCTTTCGTGATAAATTTATCCATTTAATCAAAACATCGCATGTAGACAGAAAGAAGCCCACGCGAGGCTTAATTTTTGATTTAACATTACGCAATGGATAGCAAAGCGCAAAAGAGAATCGAAGTTGCTAAGCGTAAAGCTAGAGCAGGTGAGAAATGATGATTATTATTATCTTCGTTTAATTTACCTTCTATTGTATTTTTTTTATGTGCGTGCAGTTTGTTATTGTTTATCTCAGTGTGGAATTGGTAATTTGGGGAGTAAATTTCGTATTATTTTTTTCATACTAACCAAGTGTTATTTTTTTCAGTTTTGATCGATAAATCATAATTTTGGTGAAAAGTTAATTAATTTTCTTAGTAACTTAGCTAGTGAACTTGTTGTTAAGATAATGAAGCTGTTTAAGCTTTGATGTAAGCTGAAGCTTACTACGGCATCTTTAAAACTTTCAGGCTTAAGTTTGTTGTGATTTAAGGTGAAAATTGTCTATGATTGGTTGACATGTGTCTGTCACCTTTTTGTATAATATATTGTGGAAGGATGCTGATTGTGTCATTTTGACATTGTGACATTAGAGAGCGAACAATCTGCATAGGAAATTAAACTATTGATGAATAAATTAAAATATTGATGAACAAATCATAGTCTACATGAAAGTATGAATAAAACTTACCTGTACAAGAGATTTTCCAGGAAAAGCATTCTTTCAATTGTTTGGGACTATAAATGCAAACCACTAATTATCATTAATATCAAATGTTTTTTTTTCTTAGAACTAAAAGGAGAAGAAGGGTGGACCAAGTTGAATTATGCAGAAAATTTTGATACTAGTCTTGGAACTGTAAGAGACAATGTTCCACGACAGG
>JAHPZR010041823.1:0-10728 GCA_019787425.1 Platygyra sinensis | reverse complement strand
TCCATACAAACGTCTTTAATTTTGAGACTGCGTCCCCCAAAACCAAGGATAAATCTGTTTAAATCTTCCATAGACTCTAGTACAATAATTGATATTTTGGTTGGCTGTTCTTCTTTGTAGAGCTATATTAGCGCTATGTCAAACAACGCCGATGTTCCACCAGGCCTTATAGGAAAGGAAAGCATTATTTTTGGCAATATTGAGGATATTTACAGCTTTCACAACAAGTATGTACCAGGAATGGCATGTTTATTTATACCATTTTACTATGCTTTCTTTTTAGTTTGCGCCAAGGAAATCCGATATCGTCCTGATATCAAAATCCGCGCTTCCTCTTGATCTTGATTATTTCCGAAGATTCGTACGAACGTAGTTTGTATGCAAATCTGAGGTTTGATTTCTGGCGCTCTTTCGAATCTGATCTTCGTTCGTTTGTTCGTTGATGTCTGGCCTTCCTTCCTTCGTGTCTGGTCGTCGCTCGTTCGAGTCAGGACTTCGTTTGTTCGGAGGGTGGAACGCGCGAAACTGTGTCTGTTAATCGAGACTAGGAATCGGAAATAAAACGAAGTTTACCTCGAAGTTTAATGAATGTTTTTTTATCGTATTTTGCAGCACTTTTCTCCAGGCTTTGGAAAAGTACGAAACAAATCCGGAAGACGTAGGCGAAGCGTTTCAAGAATGGGTGAGTTGGCGACATAATCACCTTTTTTATTAAAAAAAACTTTCAACCTTTCCAGAACTAATTGCATAAAGTGAGCGACCGCACTTCAGTTGTCTCTTGTCAGGCGCGAACTATTTATATAAACTGTTTCAGTTCGTGTTTGTCAAGGGACTCCACGCCTTTTCAAGTACTTGTCATTGTAGCATTGATTTGAAAGCTGTCGTTGTTAGGGTGTGAAAAGGCTTCGAAAGTAACTGTTAATTGTTTTTGCTTTCCAGGGAGAATCGTTTGTCGGGATGTACGTAGCGTATTGTAAGAACAAGCCGTTCTCAAACTCGCTCCTCATCGAACATGGTGGAAACTTCTTTGCGGTGAGTGAGCAATAAAAAATTTGCCATTGTCTCCATGATTCCTTTCACATGCAAATGTACACATTGTCGTGCTCATAACTTGTAATCAATTGTGTTTATTTTTGTCAGACATAATTAGGTATCGATTCTGCACAGAACGTGCAGTGTCTAACAGAGTCTTACAGTTGGTGTGTTTGTGGTTTTAGGATCTTCAAGCTAGCTACGGCCATGGTTTGTCCATCTCTGCTTACCTCATTAAACCCGTACAAAGAATCACAAAATATCAGTTACTCCTGAAGGTGAGTGATTTAAGGACATGCCTTTGTGTGCAGGCATATTTTGATTTACTGCTGGTATTTGACAACAAGTTAAAGCTTTTTCCTTTTCTAAGCGTTCTTTTGACTCTGGTGGCGCCTTGGCTGGCTGCCTTACAATAAAACTGGGTTACTCGCAAGGTATTGTTAAGTTAAGATTTCATGTCGTTTCAAAGAATCTGTGGTCATCGTTTGAAGTGGTTTGATATCTTCAGAAAGTTTGTCTGAGGTCGTTCTTTCTAGTTAACCTCCACCTGTTTTTATGATTCACTTTGTTAATGGTTTAAACCGTGTTCATACAAGACTCCATGCTGCCCTTTTGTCCTGGGAATGAAAAAGATCCATCTAACTACCTGTGTTGCCACTCGTAGGATCTTTTAACATGCTGCGAAGAAGGATCGGAAAATAGTCTGCAGGTATGTAAATTCAAAACTTGTTTTGTTTATTTAAGCATTCTACGACAAGATTAAAAAGCCTTGACGTTGTTCTCCTGATGAATGTTTGTACTTTTGATGGTATAAAGTACATATTTTGTTGTAGTTAATCTCCGAGACGATGAGTTATTTTAATTGAGCTGCTCTTGTTGCAGTATCAGTCATTTTGAAACGTTAATTGAACAAAATTTGTTTGTTAATTCATTCATGGTTTTGAATGGAATGAATTGTTCTGCTCCTCGCCTGCCGGCGCGAGTCACGGTCAACTCCATTTCACATTCAAAAACGCCATTTAATCCATACTAACCGAAGCCTTTCAAAACAAATACAACAATTCGCCGTCTTTAACCACTGTTATATCTGTGTGAAGCTACAGAACCTCTCAGAAAATTAAAACTAAGATTGACTTTTTGCATTATGGAACACATTCACGCCACGGGGTGCCAAATTATACGGGCTCGTCCAAAAAATCAATTCATTAGCGCGATGTGTTTTATTAATATCTACTGTTTATCTCTTATTCCAGGCTGGTTTGGATGTAATGCTTAGTGTACCTCGACGAGCTAACGACGCCATGTATGTGAATATGCTTCATGGATATGATGTAAGTTCACTGTTTTGTTCAGATAGACTTGGGTAATCTTGGCTCCTTGCTGAATTTGCCGGCAATGCGAGATTGTGAAGAGATTTGGGCATGTAGTGTTCGCCTTTGTTCGCTGATAACTTTGTCAAGCTTTTAAATAAGACACGGTCATTGGTGTTTACGCTTTGCCACTTAAGCAGCGTTTAAACTACACTGGAGAGATTTCAAAACGCAGCAGTTTATTTCTACGGTTTGGCCTACCATCCACACTTATCCATCACCTAAATGGAGCTTTTTCGAAAACGCTCTCCAACCCGGAGGAATTTCAAAACGCGGCTTTTCATTGTTTTCGTGTGGATGGGAACATTTCAAAACCGAGCTCTTCGAGAACGGTACAGTCACCTCCGTTTTTAAAGTCCTTAAGTGTAGTGTGAACAGAAAACATTTGTGGCGTTTTCAGAGTGAAACCTCCATTTTCAATTCCTCCGGTGCTAGTGTGGACGGCCTCTAAAACGATCCAAGGATTGCTTACTTTCTACTGTTCTACTGAGCACAATTTAAGATGGTTTCTCCAAACGTAGTCACCGTTGCTTTTCGCTTGTGTACATTAGTATGCTGTGTGCCTTTTACACGAAACATTTAAATATTTTCATATCATAATTCAAACAGGAGAGTCTATGTTTCATTACTTTCTCAAATACGGGAATAAGACGCGTAACGTGGTATTCTTTGACGAAAATCGAGATGTTTGGAATAATGATTGAATACTGTTTCCAGTGTCATTATAAACTAAATACTCGGTGAAAACGAGTGGATTGAAACTGTCACGGTTATGACTTTTCTATTTTGATGAATTATTGATGAATTTTAAAAAGTGTATGCTCTGCAATAGGCCCTTTGCTAGCGAGGATTTTTTTGAGCGATCCTCCCCTCGCACGCAACTCGCGCTTCGCGCTCGCCACGCGCTCCCCTCGCTTTCGCCTCTGTTCCCCTGAAATACGCAAAAAATTACGCCTGTTCTGCAGGCTAGCCCTTTGCATGATCTGGTCACATAGTACAGAATAAATAACTATGCTGGAACTCAAGTTACACTTTGGGACTTCCAAAACAAAGGAACTCGTACCAGTCCAGCCCGACTTTCCTTTGTTTTGAAAGTCCCAGTACGTAGCTTGCGTCCCAGCAATGAGCATAATTTATTCCGTACCATGTGACCGGATTCTGCAAAGGCCTTTTAATGATATTCATCTTGTTGGAAATGGACAGGAACCAGCTTGCACTGGAGGCTCATGCAGAGGAATAAATTATGCATTTGCATTCGTAGACTCCCCACATTAGCCTCGGTTGCAAGCTTGTTCCAGTCCATTACCGAGTCGAGAATACAAATTTGGTGTATGGACCGGGTAGTAAGGTTATAAACCTGGTGCAACTTCGTACAAAAATCCCTGTGCCTTAGTTGTGAAGGGTTGAAAGACTATGATGGTTAGACAAACAATACTATCTGAAGGCGAACAGGACTGGAAAAGAATTTATTTCACTTTTTGCTAAATAAACTTCAACTTCTATTATTGTTTTTCTCTTCTCAGGAAAACATTGATTCGCTAGGAAAAGTTGTTTTACAGGTATTTGAGAGACTTAGTTTTTCACTGATTTTATAGATACTGTTTTATGAACGTGTAGGCATTTGGTAGACTGCTCTTTCTGAAGTGATTACGTATAATGAAAACGATAGAGCGGTTTTCAATGTTAATGGTTTTGCATTTACTACAGTGGACGACTGGCTTACAAAACTCGCGCCACTTTGTCATCCAATCAGAAGTGAAACAAAAACCAGTCGTGGCAACCTCGCACTCGTTTTCCCGCGCTTTGCGTCAGTTACATGAAAATCGAGTTTTGATTGGCTCATTGTATTGTCTCTGTCCTTTATGATTGGCCAGAGTGACAACTTTGGTTTTGGTTTTACGACACTCGCTACACGATTGGCTTACAAAACTCGCAACACTTTTCATCCAATCTAAAATAAAACTGAAACTGTGACGCGCTCGCACACTTTTCCCGCGCTTTGCGTCAGTTTTATGTAATTCGAGCTTTGATTGGTTTACTGCATTGTCTGTGTCATTTGTGATTGGCCAGAGTTATTACTTTGGTTTTGGTTTTACGACACTCAATAGAAGACTGCTCTACTAGTTATACAACTCTTTCGAGTGGGATACCATGGAATATCCCACGAGTCACTTGTATTATCTCGGTATACACACGAGCCTTTAGGCATAATAAATCAATGCGACATACGCGTTGCTCCCGATGGGAAGGTTGGATGTAACACCGTCGGATATACAACGGCTTCCTGTCTTCTGATATGCTGTATTTTTATGACATGGTATAAATCGCTTTATATAATAACCAAATCAATGCGCGCGCTCTGATTGGTCAATAAGCTGTGGGTTATTGTGCCGGTAAACCCACGGAAAATCGCGCGTCTTCTGAATTATTATTTAAAAGCAATAGACGACAAGTTTTCTATGAGTTATGAGCCATAATACCATGATCTACAAAAATGACGAGCGTACGCGTGATTTTTTGGCCTTTTTGTTTTTATTGTATTCTAGTTTTCTATATTTTTGGCGCGTTTTTAATAAAACAATTATTCCACTCGCGCTTGTTGGATATGAGATGATTATAGCCAACGTACGCGCCTCGTTGGCTATCTATCATCTCATATCCAACACGCGCTCATGGAATAATTGTTAAATAACCCATAGAAACTTTTGGTCTATTGTTTAAATATTTACATGTTGGTCTTCCGAACTCAGAAAATTACGTTGTTTACAGTTTTGAGGTTTCTGCGCGCTGTCACGTACTTACAAGTAACCGTCTGTCAAGTATTGGTGTTGTACCGAAAGTTTCGGTAAGATTTACTTAGTTATAGTTTGTTGTATGTTATGCTAACACGGATCCCTCTTATTTCAGGACGCGTTCACAGTGTTTGATCCAAAGCAACTTAGAAGAAAAGGAAAAGAACGTCACATTTTCTTGTTCGAGCAAGCTCTTCTCTTTAGCAAGGAAACAAAAGATGCTGATGGCAAAATCAAGTATTTGTTTAAGAACAAAATCAAGGTAAATACTTTAACTTATTCGCTGTATGGACGAGTAAATGAGAGAGATGTGGATTCCAGATCGCGAGGTCTGGTTCGATCCAAGACACTTAACTCTTACAGTGCTTATCGGGCAAGTTGTGTCTAAGAAAATGTTTTATCGATATCGATGTTTCTAGTTAAGATAAGATAACTTTATTATATCACTTCAGGATATCTCTGTCTACCGGTATTTACAAAATTATTATTAACATGTGATAAAAATAAAAATATATTATTGAGAACACTAAAAACCAAAAAAAAATACTGAAAACGGAGAACAGCAAAAACAATTATTAAGGGGAAACAGGATATTTTGCCGCATGGCAACATCGCAATTGGCCAGTAAATAATTGACATGTTCACTTTTATCGCTTATTCTACTAAAGATTTCTTCGGCCAATTCCCAGAATTCATCAGGGGTATCAGGTTTAGATAACGTAAAGAGGTCAAAACCAGCCTTAAACGAGTTTATACGAGCTGAATTCCGCACGCGTAGTGGCAGCTGGCTCCAATATTTAATTTATTTTATTTTTCCTTGTAGACTCCTGAGCTGGGAGTTACGGAACATGTCGCTGAGGACTCGTGTAAATTTGCGGTGTGGACTGGAAAACCTCCACAATCCGAGGACAAGCGCATCATCAAGGTGAGCAAAGAAATTTTTTTTTTTTTTCGGAAAATTTCCGCTCCCAACTTTAAAGAATCGCCTGTTGTAAATGTCTATTTCCTTTGCAGGCAAGATCTTTAGAAACTAAACAGCTGTGGGTCAAGGAACTAAGAGAAGTTATTCAACAGTTCCAGTTTGGGACGCTTAGAGAAAGAAGTAAGACACTGCACTTGACATTCCGTATACAGCAGTTGTTGCGTGGTTAACAGACGATTCGACTGAGGCCTTGGGTGATAATAACAGAATTACAGCAGCTCAAGGCTTCGGTTGAATTATCCATTTAACCTCCTAGCATGCTACTGAGGGACAACTTCAAACAGTTGTTACGTTCTATTTTCAAAGCATGCTGTGTTCTTATATAGAAACGAGAAATCAGCGATCGTAGTAACAAAATCTGAGATATATTTTTTTTATAAAATTGCAGCCACCTCAATGACGAGCTCAACAAGCTCTGTGACAACCACAGCCTCGATTAGGAGCCGCGAGGAGAAAGCTGCTGACCGGTATGACCGCAGACCCTTACCACACCGTGAAAAATTTATCCCAACTTTTTTAAGCTTGTTATTTGTAATTCGGTTTAGTCTTTTCCTATCTTATCCAACCTTGTTGCTGTTTGGAAGGCATCAAGTCTTTGCTATTTTCTTTGTCTATCATTGTTATTTTGAGGTTTCCGTTTGAAGTAGTTTTCATTTGGAGTATCAAAAACATTTAGCTTTGCATTTGCTTTGGTTTTGCTTTACTGTGTTTGGTGATAGACAACAAAATCTCGCGCCACTTTCTAAATCCGTCATGTAAAACCAAACCAATTGTAACACACTGGCAAACGGTTTCCCGCGCTTTGCGTCAGCTACCTGTGTTTGCTTAGAGTTTTGATTGGTTCATTGCCAGTGTCCTTTGTGATTGGTTCATTGGATTGCCAGTGTCCTTTGTGATTGGTTCATTGGATTGCCAGTGTCCTTTGTGATTCGTTCATTGGATTGCCAGTGTCCTTTTTGATTGGTTCATTGGATTGTCTGTGTCCTTTGTGATTGGCTAGAGTGATAGCTTTTGATTTGCCGACACTCAGTTGAAAACATCGCTCGATATGAAGGTGGTTTTCAGTTTGTACAATGTAACGTAATTTTTGTGTGGTTGTAGGGAAAGTGGTGTTATTGAAGATGACAGCATCCCTGGTGAATTTGATAACTTCCCTGAAGGAAAGGTGAGACAAGCTAAAATACAAGAAAGAATACAAAAGAAATATCATTTGGTATTTACGAGAACGTGAGTGTGTATAGCAGGAGTCGCTTACCTCTAGTAATGTTCTGTAACTTTTGAAGAGTTTTCTGCTGCTGTTTCGTGTCTGATAGCGTAGTGTCCGCCGAGTGGGTGGGCGTTGACTTTGTCCGAACCGTAGCCTGCAGAACACGAGGGTTAGTGGGGAGAGCGCAAAACGCGATACACGAGCGCGAAATGCGAGTCGATATTTTTCACTTGCTCTTCGCGCTCGTGTATCGCGTTTCGCGCTCTGCCCCGCTCACCCATGTGTTCTGGAAGCTACGGTTCGGCTAAAGTCAACGCCCACCCAGCCGGCGCTCTGCCTCGCAAATCCACCTATTCTGTAGGCTTGCAGAACCGTAAAAGCTGACATTTCTTGTACTTATTTGTCTAAAACCATGTAAATAGCCATCACTAGGTTCTGATTAAAATGATGGGTTAACAAGACAAGACTACCAAGAAAATTGGTTTTCGAAAATGGGAACAGGAGTTTAGCACTAGAGCTGTTGCTTAACTTGTCCTCGAGTTAGAAGATCTTTTATTGAAGGTATTTTCCTGCACGATAAGCAATTGGACTTAGAATCTCTCTTGTTCAATCTTACGGAGAAAAAGAGGGTGAGGGGAGGGGGTGGTGGAGAACATACCGAGGAGTCTGGGAGGGGTGGTTGAGTTAACAATAGGAAATACGACAGAGATCTTCATACCTCATGTTCTGAGACAGTATATCCCAACTTGTTCTCCAGTTTGGCGCGGTATTTCTGCATCCGTCGCGCAAAATCTTTGTATCTCTTCTCCACCGCTGTGGCCCATTGGCGGATGCCGTCGCCATGGTAACAGGATTTGGCGATCAGAGTTTCTGCTTGGTGAAGCATGGACTTCACTCTTTCACGGATTTGCTGTAAAATTGCGAAACATTGTCAGATAAAAAGCACTTAACAGGTAGACGACAATTGTCGCTTGAAAAGCGTGAGCAGGACAGTTTAAGAGCTTCGTGGCATTTGCTGATCATACGCAAATATTACAGTTAATTTACAGTGGAATCCTGAGTTTTTCAACATCCAAGGGTAACGACAATTGATTTGAAAAATCGGGTAGTTAGAGAAATCGGGGGTAAAATTACAATGTTCGACTGAGGCGAAGAAAACGTCTTTTGGCTCAAGGAATCCAGAGGTACCTTCAGCAATGTACAAAACAGGTTAAAACAAAGAAATACCACAGTCAAAGCAGAAAGTGAACCAAAAAAGTTCCACACACCACTTCATATACCTCTGAAGCTTCCTTGAACTCTTGATGTTCATCTAACAGTTCTTTAGTCTGTGCGTCCGTGTCACCTTCACCAGTCCGTGAAGACAGGTAAAACTCGCCATTCTCATGGATCCAGTCCAGCGCCTAAAACAAACAACAAATTGTCACTTGATACAAGTACGAATATCAAGAAATGGGGAGAGCGTGAAGTGAAATATGGGAGAATCGCTAAGCTGTCCTCCAAACGAAGATTTATTAAGCAGGATTTCCAGATTTTTACGTTCGCACCAATGTTGTGATGCAAAAATGATGACTTAACGCGCCCAACCCGATGCAATCACAGGTGACATAAGGATTGGTGACTTGTGAATGCAAAAGCCAAAACACGCGTCTTACCAGAGTTTGACTTTCCCGCGCTTTGACACCGGTTGCCATGGCAAGACTGTTACTGTTGTATGACAGTTTCCTATTGGTGGAAATTGTGCATTGCACTTGCTTTCTTACTTTGAGTATCCCTTCTTCGCTTTGACCAGGAAAGACTAAACAAAGTGGAGGACTATATTTTTTTAAATTAACCTACCTCTTTCGCACACTGTTCCAGCTCAAGATACTGCAGACAGTAGTCTGCTAGCATTCGCCTGCCATTCCACACATCAAGCACTTGTTGCTCCTGTGCTCTCAGTTGTTCTTGAACTTCCTTCACTTGGCATTCCACTCGCTCTATCGTGACGTCAACACGCTCAGTACTTGAAGGTGCGATCGTGGACAGAAATGAGTCAGCGTTCCGCTTCACTTCGAGCAGGCCAGAAGTGATGGAGTCCTTGTCTTCATCGTAACTTTGTACAATGGCTTTCATGGCATCCAAGCGAAGAAGGGATACTCAAAGTAAGAAAGCAAGTGCAATGCACAATTTCCACCAATAGGAAACTGTCATACAACAGTAACAGTCTTGCCATGGCAACCGGTGTCAAAGCGCGGGAAAGTCAAACTCTGGTAAGACGCGTGTTTTGGCTTTTGCATTCACAAGTCACCAATCCTTATGTCACCTGTGATTGCATCGGGTTGGGCGCGTTAAGTCATCATTTTTGCATCACAACATTGGTGCGAACGTAAAAATCTGGAAATCCTGCTTAATAAATCTTCGTTTGGAGGACAGCTTAGCGATTCTCCCATATTTCACTTCACGCTCTCCCCATTTCTTGATATTCGTACTTGTATCAAGTGACAATTTGTTGTTTGTTTTAGGCGCTGGACTGGATCCATGAGAATGGCGAGTTTTACCTGTCTTCACGGACTGGTGAAGGTGACACGGACGCACAGACTAAAGAACTGTTAGATGAACATCAAGAGTTCAAGGAAGCTTCAGAGGTATATGAAGTGGTGTGTGGAACTTTTTTGGTTCACTTTCTGCTTTGACTGTGGTATTTCTTTGTTTTAACCTGTTTTGTACATTGCTGAAGGTACCTCTGGATTCCTTGAGCCAAAAGACGTTTTCTTCGCCTCAGTCGAACATTGTAATTTTACCCCCGATTTCTCTAACTACCCGATTTTTCAAATCAATTGTCGTTACCCTTGGATGTTGAAAAACTCAGGATTCCACTGTAAATTAACTGTAATATTTGCGTATGATCAGCAAATGCCACGAAGCTCTTAAACTGTCCTGCTCACGCTTTTCAAGCGACAATTGTCGTCTACCTGTTAAGTGCTTTTTATCTGACAATGTTTCGCAATTTTACAGCAAATCCGTGAAAGAGTGAAGTCCATGCTTCACCAAGCAGAAACTCTGATCGCCAAATCCTGTTACCATGGCGACGGCATCCGCCAATGGGCCACAGCGGTGGAGAAGAGATACAAAGATTTTGCGCGACGGATGCAGAAATACCGCGCCAAACTGGAGAACAAGTTGGGATATACTGTCTCAGAACATGAGGTATGAAGATCTCTGTCGTATTTCCTATTGTTAACTCAACCACCCCTCCCAGACTCCTCGGTATGTTCTCCACCACCCCCTCCCCTCACCCTCTTTTTCTCCGTAAGATTGAACAAGAGAGATTCTAAGTCCAATTGCTTATCGTGCAGGAAAATA
>JAHPZR010041822.1:0-10027 GCA_019787425.1 Platygyra sinensis | reverse complement strand
AATTGGCTTTTTTCCCTCTTCACCAAAGTGGGCAAAGGTGGTGCTTTCGCGTTACGTTGAAATATTTTGAAATAAACAAAAGCTTAATGTGTAGTAATTTGTTTCGTTATTATATAAAACAAATAGATTCCATGTTGCCGTGCGTCTGTTCAGTAATAGATCACAGAAGACGTCAAAATGTGGTAAGAACATGAGTGACACACTCGGCTACGCCTCGTGTGCCACTTTTTTGTTCTTACCACATTTTGACGTCGTCTGTGATCCATTACTGAACAGACGCACGGCAACATAGAATCTATTTGTTAATTAAGATAAACCTCATTTTATATGAGAAAAACATTGAAGTTAATTGATGTATTTTTTGGTAGTCCCACCTAGGGTGATGCTACCAGCTGGTGTTGTACGATCATTACCAGGCTACAAAGTATGGTGTTCAGCTTCTGGGAGTCCTCCAATATATATAGCAATCAAAAGAAATTCTACAGTGCTCGTTAATACAACTGGCACTGCAAAAATCCCATTATATGAGGAGGGAGACTACACTTGTGTAGTAACAAGCAGATATGGAACTAACAGCAGTGATTTCTTTGTCACTTTCATCGGTAAGCACACTTAAACTAGCTTTGTTCTTCCTCAATGTGATAAGTATAGGTAATCATACGGTTTCGAGTTCAATTTGGAATTAATTTGCACGAGTAAATTTTTCAAAAAGCTGAAATTGCTTGAGTGGCTTCGGCGAGTGTAATTTCAGGGTTTTTCTTAAAAAAACTGACAAGTGCAAATTAATTACAAATTGAACGAGAAAAACCTTATGATTACTCATTAATAATGTAAACATGAAAAAGTTTGCGTTTAGAAGTGCCGGAAGATCTTTCTTGAAGCCGCTTTTTCTCATTTGAGAAAACTATTTTCAAATTGTCGCACAAGATTTTAGTAATTATTTTACCCGATTTGTCATTGGCTTTGAAGATTTCTTAATTTCTTTCACCCAATCATAATCGAGAATTACGATGCCTAATTTGCACTGGTGCTACACTTTTTGCACTGGTGTTACACTTGAATTTCACTGTTCTCAGCCGATCAGAATCGAGTAATTTTTTCATGTATATTATTAACGCAAAAACTATATCGTTTTAGACCAATTTTCAGCACTGAAAATAACACTGAATACGTTATAGTTGAACCTGAGAGTTGTACTTTGCAGATGATTTGACATTGCTGCATGGGCTCAACGTGTTTTTTTTTTGCTTTCGTTGCTCATCAGTCTTTAAAGTTAATTAGAAAACAGTCCTAAGAGAGCACGCGCGCTGATTGGTTAAAAATCGTGTTTGTATAAAGGCGGCGAAATACGAGATACAAAAACCCTCAACTTGTCGCGCAACATTGTTTCGTTGCAAGTTTTCGTCGATGTTTCCGTTTTTCACCTTGCGTGATCAACTTCACCGGCAACAAAAACATTTGTTGCGGGTTGAAGAAATGCGGCGCGCTGACTGGTTGATTTGCTAGGGCACGAGCAGATTTGTTGCGCGACACGTTGTGAGTTTGATGAAAAACGAGCAACAAGGCCAAAATTTGTTGCTCAAAGTAGACCCGCGCTCTACTTTTCGCAACAACTTCTTTCAACCCGCAACAAATGTTTTTGTTGCGCGACAAGTTGATCACGCAAGGTGAAAAACGGGAAACATCGACAAAACTTGCAACGAAACAATGTTGCGCGACAAGTTGAGGGTTTTTGTATCTCGTATTTCGCCGCCTTAACTCGATGGAGACACAGAACTAGCGCGCGCTGTTGGCTTAGTGATGGCGCGAGCAAAGAGAATTTACGTTTTGATAATCATACTAACAAGTTGTTTTTCTTTTTCTCTTCGTGGTGTTTTCTAAAAGAAATAGAAAACATGTACTCCGTGTTTCTATTGAGTTATACAAACACTCGTGAAAGTTTGAGAGAACTCGAAAAAGCTGTGGAAACACTCGCCTTCGGCTCGTGTTCCCACAGCATTTCTCGTTCTCCCAAACTTCCACTCGTGTTTGTATAAGTCGATAGAAACACGGTACAGGTTTTCTATTTCTTAAATGTCAAACACTCCAGACAGTGTTTCATCGGGATCATCCAAACGCCGAGAAGAGAGTTGAAAATATGCCTGAGCTGCAGGCTATGTTTTTCTATGTATTAACTTGATAAATTGTTAATGTAGTCGAAAAGGGCAAAGCGTACAGTCCAACATCCATCAAAAATTCTAATTTCTATTTATCCCTTCATTTACACGTAGATTGTACATCCCGATGCTCCTATTGGTTTTTCGGGCTTTGGGGAAATACTCTGTCGTGCTTGAATGTCAAGTCACCCTGGCTCGCTACGAAATGCGCTACAACCGTGACTGACAAGATGTAAGATTGTATTTTGTTTAGAATTCATCGATTGTCGAAATGACCATACATAATGACCATAGTACATAAATAACACATTTTGCCCTCCTGGTAGCTCAGTGTGAAGTTGGAACTTCGACATACTGTGAAATTCCTTTAAGGTAATCCCTCAGAAATAAAAGTTGCCGATGAATTTTTTTGAAACTTTCCATGAATGTTCTCTACCACGCACTGTTTCAGACAATAAAAATGATAGGTCACCATGCTCGCTTAAAGAAGAGATGTGACAGGCCAATCTTACCCTATTTATGCCTGCACTCGTGCTAATCACGCGCGTTATTCATCGGTCCACATTACATTTTGCGGTGCCTCGAAACATAGTTTATTACAGTAATACTTCAGTGGGACAAAACTTGACAGGTAGAAAGTGTCGAGCATGTACAAATATATACAAAAGTTTTGGAAACATCACACTATTTAAACTTGACAAGTAGAAAGTGTCGAGCATATAGAACAATATCATATACAATTTGTGGAAAAATCGCACTATTTAAAACGACGTGGACGTATAGCGTTCGTAGAGTCGTTGTTTTCGCAGTCATAATTTGCAACATAAAGTAACGGTTTTGTGCATTCTTTCACCTATATTTTTTTCCGTCCGATAAATTGTTTATTTTTTTAAATTAAGGAGAATAATATGTACACTATTATTATGCAATAGTTACCATGTTCGTTTAAAAGAAAACAAGCATTTATTTCTCTATCGAGCTACGAGCTTAACTTGAGGGAAATTTCTTTCGTTGTGTACGTACACACGCTCATTTGCGTGCGCTAATCATGCGAAAATCGTGCGCAGTAGGGATGCGCAATGCAATACTGAGGAGTCACCTTAATCGTGTTGTCAAAGCGATAGCTAAAGAAATATTCAGTCAAGGTCATTAATGCATCTTAGCCCAAGTTGCTGACACCTTAATTAACATTAAAGTTAGATTTTTAGCCAGCCGTTACTTATTGACTGAAAAAACACGCTATACACGTACTAAATTTTTTCGTTCTGACGAATATTTTTTGCTTTTTTCTCTGCAGGTCGATGGAGTATACAGGCAATTTTTCAAATCCTTCTCCTTGGACTTTTGCAGGCCTAGAAAGTCTACAATGGTTGTTAGTATATATGACAATTTTCCTACCAGTCTCTAGGCTTGTGTATTCTGCAATCCTGTAACCATTTTCAATCATTTGTAGGGTTTGGTTTTCTTCGGCTGCTTCTAGTTTTTAGCATTTTGAGTCGGCCGATACTTTTCTCAGTTCATATGCTCTATTAGATCAGAGTAGCATTTCTCGAAAATTGTTTGAAAAATTTTGCCCTATATACTGTCTTTCTAATAAATAAAGAGCTAAAACTCTTGAGTTATCACTTGTGGACATGGAAATGGCACCTCAAAGCTGTGAGTAGTCCACCGCTTCTCTTTATAGCAGGAAATAACGTCTCGTCAATGACGGACTTGTGGTTCCACTCCATATCTTGCGCTTGATACCTGCTGATTTCACCTACTTTGAAAGAAACTTCAGTTTCATGAGGTGGTAGTGTTCTTTCCAATTTCCGCATATGACCTGTTTCTGACAACACAAGGATGCAATTGGTGCGTGCTAATACACCGTAAACAGGGATGTGGTGTTATATCTTCCACGCGAGCCACATTTTCCACCATGTGCCTAACTTCTTAGGTCCGCCATATAAGAGGTAACTCTCCGAATCGAAGGTTCTGACGAAGTTCAAGTCTTAGCTGCTTGGGGTCAGTAAGTTTGTCGAAAACTCGGGAAACCAGCATAAGTAAAGGAAAGCCTTCCAGTTATTGCGGAGTTTACCCCAGAGATGATCTGCAATACTTGGTATAGGACTCACTCTATCATAGCAATCAAAGCGATCTGGGTATCAAAAGTTCGTAGAAGAAATATTGTCGTATTAGGGGTCGCGTAGTCAAGAGACCAGCTTTTGTTTGCACCAGTTACACAGGAATGTCCAGCAGGGCAGATTTGGCTTCCCTGATATTGTTAGGCTCTACGATATAGGACCTGATTTTCTTGTTTTACTAGTTAGCTAATTCAGGCCAAGGTGTGTAGTTTACTCTAGGTGATCCAGTCATTCTAAATTCCCAGCGGTAAAATGTTTGATTGGATTTCATGTGATCAGTCTCTGTTTCTATACTTGTTTTTTTTGCTTTGTCTCCCTTTCTTCTTAATTTATTTTTTGTTAATCGCACAGGTCATTGAGATCAAACGGCATTCAAACGCTACCTGGCAACTTATTTTACAACTTGACGAAGTTACGAACACTGTAAGCTCACGTAAATTAAGCTTCCCTCAATAGAGTGTGTGCACGTGACGTCATCAAATTCTCAAATCCAAAACTAAAAAGCCACTAAAGGTTTTATCCTCAACAGACATAAGAGGTACCAAATTTATAGCTGTTTACAACTTTCCAGCTTATTAGCATCCTTCGTTTGGAAACCAGCGCATTTTGAATTTCGAAGTTATGGCGATGCGTGACATAACCCTACGATCGCCATAGCCAGAAATTCCAAACCACGAGCGGCGTTACATAGGTCGCTACAATCAATGTTGTGATTGGCTCACGGCTTTCTTGTAAATAAGTCACGCTAGCGCCGTTACCGGCAGGCAAACTTTGAGCCGAGAACATAAAGGTTTATTTCGAAATTATTATTTCATGTCTACGATGATTTCGCTAAAATAATCTTTTTAAAAACTCTACCGATACTCCCCTCTTTTCTCCCTTTCGATTTCGTATAATAAGAAGGCTTTTCAAGTAGTTTTGAGTAGCCGTAAATCAGATCGAGAATCATTTTCGATCGGTGACTGATATATCACGCAGTAGGAAAACCTCCAAGGGAATCCAAGTCCCAGGCTCTATTTCGTTCAAAACCTCGCTAAAACTAGCGTGGAGGATAGCTTCAAGCATTTTCAAAATGGCGGTTAAATTTAGTTATCAAAAGTACACTTGTAGCGGGGAAAACAGCTCGCGTGCATTGAGTGTTTGGTGCGAGCAATTATGTAAACCGTGCACACAAACATGAGAAATTTTCGGGAAATTCAAGCATCTTTAAG
This sequence comes from Platygyra sinensis, assembly GCA_019787425.1. Lineage (NCBI taxonomy): Eukaryota > Metazoa > Cnidaria > Anthozoa > Scleractinia > Merulinidae > Platygyra > Platygyra sinensis. The sequence continues at coordinate 4,537 of JAHPZR010041822.1, read as the reverse complement.
TGGAAAAAGCCGCAAGATATCCAACTCGAAGAGAGCCAAATATTATGGACATTGAAAGCACTACATGTGGTCTTGAAGTTCCACATTGGGATGGATGATTCCATGCTCAAGAAACTTTCAAAGAGTCAATGGTTTTCATGAAATTAAAAGGTTAGTATGGCGGATCCTCGTAGTTTATTGTGCGATTGTTCAAAAGCAAAAGCCGCAAGAATTATGGTATGTTCGGCAACGAAACCACTTCCAAATTAAAGGTATTGCCACAACGAAAGAACTATGGATTGGGACTGTGAAATTCAACCACTTTAATCTCTTCAGCGATCGATTGAACGATCATTTCCATACATCTTCCTATAAATTAGAACAGAGCACATGGGAGTGTTTCGTCACGCTTCGCAGGGGGTAACGGTTCGTAATTTCTGGCTATGCGTTTCTCGAAAAATATACACTAATCTCGTGATTTTTAGCTATTTTAGGAGTTAAGGTATCAGGAAAAGTGCTTTCGTAAATATTTTTTGGTTCGGTTCAGATAAACAGTCGACTAAATAGCCAAAGTAAGTTCCAGATGTTTACACTATTTACTGGCCGCCATGTTGGAGGAATGAAGAGGTCCTCCAACATGGCGACCCCATACTAGGCTTTGTAATTTTGTGGGGCACATTTCGACGAATATCTCAACTTTGGGAGAACGCACCAGGAGGGAAGGGGTGTCTCCAGGCAAATCAGTGGTTTAGTCATAACTACCAGTGTGACGTCACGTCATACATCGGTGATTTTCGATATGGCGGTCAAATTTTTTGGTTCGTTAATTGAAAGAACTGTGGAAATTTCTAACTTTTTGATGATTCGATTACTTTGTTCAATGTTACCCAGGATTCAAAATATATAAAAGACTTCTTTGCAGTAATTTTCGGTAGGATAAGTTATTCGAAAGCCTCATATTTTTAGTAGAAACATACTAACAAGAGCCTGAGACGTCGACAAAGTTTAATGGATTGACAACGTTTTTTCCGGAGCCCACGCAGAAATGCGGAGATGTCCTGATCCCAGAATAGGAGGTTTGGTACATGGTATATTAAGTTTGCTCTGTGCTGAGAATTAAGCCTTCAGTACTTATGGTTCTTCTCAACAATCCCTTCAAAGTGAATGGAATGGCCACGATTGCGCGACGAAGTCCCGCAGCTATGTTGTATAGCGATATTCACTGTTTACAAACAAGTCTTTTGTTATTTAAATTTTGCCAACCACAGAACAAAAGAATCCTTTGTTTCGAGAGCCAATAAACCTCTGGTTGGCACATTAATGACAATAGGAGACGTAACGATGAGTATCGCCATTTTATGGGTTGATGAACGTAAGACAAGTAAAACTATTGCTCTGAAAGTAAGACGAGTAAAACTATTTCTCCCGCAGTCCCGCAGTGGATAAAATGAATATTAAAACTCCGGGTTTCGGCTCATGGATTATAGAACGAAGTCTTTTCATGTGTAACGCGCTTGTTTCGTCTGATGGATTCTAGAACGAGGTATATTCATGTGTAGCACGCTTGTTTCGTGTATACATTCTTTTGTTTCCATATGCAAATATTTATTGACTGCGGGAGTACGGGAGCAGGCATTTAATGTCACGCAATCGTGGCCGGGTATTCTGAAGGTTAGCCCTTCTGAAGCACACAGGCAGTCATCTACCCCACAAAATTTAAAAACACAATCATTCAACCAGCTAACAGCTAGTAAACATAGACACTCTTGACCTTTCACCAATCAAACAAAGTTTAACACGCGAGAAATCAAACCGACATGTACACCCTCGCACTCAAAAGGATTGTTGAGCAAATGGCTCATCACATTGACAAAAACTAACAATGGCTTGAAAGTTATATCAAAAAGGAACAAAACCTCCTATTATGAGATACCTCTGTTGAAAACTTGAAGAGAAAACGGCGGGCGCTTTGGGTGGTCTTTACTTGACCGGGCGGTAACCCCACTTGACCCGATTTGTTTTCAATAAAATTTGGAACAAAAAACGCACACCAAACAACAAACAGTTGTACTTATCCTATTTTTCTTTGCATTCAATGGAGTCCCGACGCCAAATCTGGGCAAGCCGAGCGAAGCTTCGACTTGTTGCTATGTGACGTCACACTGGCAGTGATGAGTCGGTCTCTGACAGATACTCGAAAACAATAGAGTCACCCCCTCCCTCCTGGAACGCACACACCTTAAACTTGGATAACTGTTTCTTTATTTGTCCTTTACAATATCTCAATTTTTCGACTACATCCAATGCACGGTTTTTGATTTTATTTTTTATTGCGTGACACTGCACACACTCTATGGAGCTAAAAGTAACGAAATTTTCCTTAGGGTGAATCTTGTCAGTTTAACAATTCGCTTAATGGAATCCAACAAGCCGTGTGGTAAGAAGTAACCAGGAAACGATTTTGTTTTAAAAATTGGCCGCAAAGTTTTGTTTGAGAAAGGATTGAACTGATGGGTTGAAATTAATTTTCGCCGGAGAATACGCACCTTCAAGTTTAAGCCACTTAAAGGGGCTCAGTCACGGTTAAACGATTTGAAAAATTTAGCTAAATTTTTCAATTTCGTTGTTTGTAAGGGACGGACCATTAGAAAAGTGATTGGGGGGGGGGGGGGGGGGAGAGGAAAAAACCAAAAAAAATTCATGCAAGGGAAATTGCCAAGAAAAAAAAATTCGTGCAAAGAAAAAGGTAAAGAAAAAAAATTCATGCTGAAGGAAGGTCCAGGTCCGGCGTGACGTCATTTATCTGTTAGGTTGCTGTCATCGCATGAATTTTGCGGTTCTGTTGTGGTTTGCGATAATTGCTTTCAATAAAAGAAACTGTGTACTATAAGTAACCTGGTAATTTTCAGATATGATCTGGCCGCATAATTTATTTTTTTATAATAAATTTTCACAACGCGGGATTATTGTTCGCTTACACATAATAGAGACTTCGACTTCCAATGAACCCGTCATCGATCATTGAAAACGGGCACAAAACGAGACTTGCCTCCCGAATTAGAAGATGTGGTGTTTCTCCTGACGCATTTGTGCGAAATTGATCCAGTTTTCAGTCGAATTTTCCTCGTGGAGTTAAAGAAGGCGCGCTTGTTTTCCTTTCGCGGAAGAGCAACAAAGAAGCTGCCCTGGATATACGTTTGGATTTGTTGTTGCGGCAAACCATTAAACAGTTGTTGAAAACCAAACAAAACCGACAACCGCGATTGGCTTGTACATGAATTCAATCACCTGAGAACGACAGAGAGAACCAAAAAGTGTCTTCAGCTAGCGCTAGCCGTGACCAACCTCGTAGAGCATCGAATTCAAGGTTTTACCAGCCTGGTTCGAGTGGCGTTAATGCGTTTTCTCAGGATTTGTCTCATCATAATATCTGATCTGGCTGCGCCCCCTGTGTATTTAACGTGTAAAGTTATTAAGGATATGGAGCTTTACAGCGCGCAAGGAACTCTGATCGTTCCCCATTGGAAGTCAGTCCACTTTTGGCCCATCATGTGTTCGGATGGTTTCCATTGGAGTACATTTATCCATGTCTGGGTTATCCTGCCTAGTTTCCTAATTTATTCATTAGAGGGAAAGCTAAGAACTCTATTTTTGGTAGCAAGTTTTTTCGTTTCTTAAGCCCTACGTCTTGAATTAGCATCGCCCCCAGATTAGATTCCGAGTTACCTCGTAAAAGTTTTCTAGTTCCTTGTGTCTGATTCCATTTGGGCTCAGTAGAGTTTGCAGCTGTTCTTTTCAATATGTGCTGTTAAGGCCCCGTATTTGCGTGAAGTTCCTATTATTTGTTAGTTATTTGAAGTCGAACGCGTTATGCCTTAGAGAGGCATCCATGAGAGGCCCTAGAGGGGCATTTTATCACATGTTTTTCTGTTTTGCACCCTAGAGGGGTTTATTATGTTGACAATGTGCGAATGCCCTAGAGGGGCATACATGTAGCTTACATGTAGTGTTGTGTAACGTGAGAAGTGTATCGCCTGTTTTGCACCCTAGAGGGGTTTATTATGTTGACAATGTGCGAATGCCCTAGAGGGGCATGCATGTAGCATACATGTAGTGTTGTGTAACGTGAGAAGTGTATCGCCTGCAAAACAAAGTGATTTTCCTTACTGAAGACAGTGAGTTAAATACAAATGCAGCATTGTGCAATGTGTGTATTGCTGCCTGTCTCTTTGATATGTTTTTTAGGTCTGCTTGACATTTTTCCTCTTTCTTATCCTTAGCTATTTTCAATTCCATTTTTTGGTCTTCAGAAGCCCAAAATTCCGCGAGAGTGGATCAGCTAATGGAGGATCTTAAGTCTACCGTCCTTGCTTCCAGAGCGTCTGGGACATCCGAAAATTACTTGAGAGCTCTTAACAAGTGGAAAACCTTTGCTAGTGGCGTTTTGGGTACCTCGGAGTTTCCAGTCAGACCCATTGATTGTGTCCTCTACTCGCAATACCTCCTCGAGTCGAAGAAGTCCGTCGCTGCCATCAACTGCGCCTTCTACGCGTTCAAG
>JAHPZR010041819.1:0-23737 GCA_019787425.1 Platygyra sinensis | reverse complement strand
GCATGTAATACGACGAGCTTTTTTTCAGTGCATCCCCCGCTGTTCTAAGAGTCTTTCAGAATGCAAGAGAACACTAGGGTTAGGCCGATAAGTACGATCCTCGCGGCGCGACGGAACTCTCGGCAAATATTTCTCATCAGTATGGGCAGTACTACACGACAATTAATGTTGAAGTTTACTCACTTCCGAAAAAACTGTGTTTAACAGGATTGTTTGAATAATGGTAACAAGATTCACAAGTAAACATTCAATTCAGACGGCTAGATACAAGTAATAACAGCGGAAACTATTCGGCAAAATTCATTTTTTCCGTTGAAAAAAAGCCCAAGCCAGAGGGGTACTAGTATTTTCCTTCACTATTTCTCAAGAGAAAAAGAAATTTGTGTTAGCAAATGGAGAACTGAAGAGGAAAATTCGCGAGATATTCAGTTCGTGAGAATACGATCCTGGTTTTAGAAATCTCAATTTTCGTCAATCAAGTCCGCACAGTATATTCTTAGAATTTCGAATGTGATCGGCACAAGATGCTTCTAGTTCGTGACTTTTTTTCCGCCGCATTGTAAGTTTAGAACGCGTGCATGATCTTCTCAAATGAAAGCAACCAATGTGTTAGGAGAGTCAAATTTACCTACAGCGTTAGTGAGGAGCGATTCTTTTTTTAAAAAAAATAAACCAATTTGAATAATCATAAATAAAAAATCCCTGCTCTTATATTTAAACTTAATGCATGGGTTTACGAACATGGCTGAATGCTTGTAGCTGTGATCTGACTGGATTCTCTGTCCATCAGCATGTGCCGGGATTGTGCTCATGATTCAAAACTTACCCTAACCATTTTTTACAGCATCTTGTGTTGAAACGTACATGTACAGGGGCTTTGTTTCTCGAAAGACCCAGAAACTGTTCGGGGCACTTCCGAAACCTATTTTAGTTAATCGTATCTAAAAACCGAAAGGTGATACTCCTGAAATATCTTGTAGAAGAGAACCTTCTATTCAATTTACGGAATTTGTTAATAAAACAGCTCGGTAATCATAAGGTTGGAGATTTTGCTACTGCTTCCCGGGCTACGAAGAGTTTCGGGACGTTCGAGAAACGGGCCTCGGACAGAAAAAATCCATGATGTTACTAAATTTAAGATAGTAAATAATAAATTTGGAAAATTCCGCGTAGATAGACATTAAAAATTACATCCTGCAGATAACTTGGAACCGTGAGAAAGTAAGGACAGATCTCCTGAAATATACGGCACCGGAACTCGTAAGGACTTCCGTCTATAAGCAGATTTGTGTTGCGTATTATGGAAAATTAAGATTTGTTTTGGTTGAAAGGTCTACTGTGCCTAAGGGGTATTAAAGATTTAATCATAGAAATACCGTCTTCGCAAGTCTAAGGGACTTTTCAAACAACCTGCCTCGCCTGAAACGGAGAGAGTAGACTAGACCATAGGCGTAGGGGCAGGGGGGGGGGGGGGGGGGGGTGGCGGGGGGAGGGGGAGCTGCAGCCCCCCAGTCACAGAAAGTTTTGAGATTTTTCGGGCAAAACGCTGATGATTCGGGCAAAAGTACTCGGAAGAAAGCATTCTAAAAGGTAGTCAAGGCCAGGCTTGTAGGCTACTTTCACTGACGTTTTTCTTGTCAAAACGGAGTCAAGGTCAAATGATCTAAGGATCCACAATTGCAGGTATTCTGTTTTAAAAAAAGCCATATGTCAATTAAACGTGTACCATGGTAATCCACGATGTTATTTCTATTAGCGACAAAAGGATGAAAGCAAAGGAGGACCAAGATGGCTCCTTCCAAGACTTATGTTTTTGTGGTGGCTCTGAAAAGAGCCGTTTTGAATGGCTCCGCAAAGTGCCGGTTTAAAATTTTCCTGAAGTTCTCGTACGAGGAACAAGTAACTGTTTCTTTTATAAGTTTCTGATTTTACCAGGCTGTCGATTGAAGTCATAGGCTAGGAGTATGCAATGTTTCAAAATAACTACAGTGGAATCCTGATTTCTCGAACCCTGATTTTTTCGATCCTCCCGATAACTCAAACCAAAAGTCGTTTCCCTCTCCTCAGTCAAACGCCGTAATTTCACGATCTGTCCGATTTTGAAAAGCAATTTTCATCAGTTCCCTTGGAGGTTCCAACAAACCGGAATTCCGCTGTGTTTCCGGAATGATAACAGTTTCATTAGACGTGAGAATTGGGAACGTTTTTGTTTTTACTGCGATTTGAGTACGTATAAACAACTGACGCCTTCGGGCATTTTGTAATTTCTTTCGGGCAATACGGTCACCGCCCCTACCACCCCCCCCACCCCCGAAGTCCGAAGGTGCCCGTACGCCTATGAGAGAGAGAAGTAGAGAGTGGAGAGAGAAAGTGAGAGTAGGAGTGTAGAGTAGGAAGAGAGAGTATAGTAGAGGTAGAGAAGTAGAGCAGTAGAGGAGTAGAGATAGAGAGTAAGCGGAGAGAGTAAGAGGAGTAGGATGAGAGTAGAAGTAGCAGAGTAGAGAGTAGGAGTAGGAGTAGAGAGTAGAGAGTAGGATTAGAGAGTAGAGAAGTAGAGAGTAGAGAGAGGAGAGAGTAGAGTAGAGGAGAGTAGAGGAGTAGAGTAGAGAGAGTAGGAGTAGAGAAGAGAGAGTAGAGAGAGAGAGTAGAGTAGAGTAGAGTAGAGAGAGAGAGTAAGAGAGTAGAGAGTAGAGAGTAGAAGAAGAGTAGAGAGTAGAGAGGTAGAAGAGAGAGAGTAGAGAGAGAAGAGTAGAGTAGAGTAGAGTAGAGTAGAGAAGTAGAGAGTAGAGAGAGTAAGAGTAGAGTAGAGTAGAGAGTAGAGAGTAGAGAGAGAGAGTAGAGTAGAGTAGAGAGAAGAGAGTAGAGAGTAGAGAGAGTAGAGAGAAGAGTAGAGAGAGAGAGTAGAGAGAGAGAGTAGAGAGAGAGAGTAGAGAGAGAGAGTAGAGAGAGAGAGAGTAGAGAGAGAGAGTAGAGAGAGAGAGTAGAAGAGAGTAGAGAGAGAGAGTAGAGAGAGAGAGAAGAGTAGAGAGTAGAGAGTAGAGAGAGAGAGTAGAGAGTAGAGAGAGTAGAGTAGAGAAGAGAGAGAGAGAGAGAGAGTAGAGAGTAGAGAGTAGAGAGAGAAGTAGAGAGAGAGAAGAGAGTAGAGAAGTAGAGAGAGAGAGAGAGTAGAGAGAGAGAGTAGAGAGAGTAGAGAGTAGAGAGAGAGAGTAAGAGAGAGTAGAGAGAGAGAGAAGAGAGTAGAGAGAGAGAGAGAGTAGAAGAGAGAGAAGTAGAGAGAGAGAGTAGAGAGTAGAGAGTAGAGAGTAGAGAGTAGAGAGTAGAGAGTAGAGAGTAGAGAGTAGAGAGTAGAGAGTAGAGAGTAGAGAGTAGAGAGTAGAGAGTAGAGAGTAGAGAGTAGAGAGTAGAGAGTAGAGAGAGTAGAGAGAGTAGAGAGTAGAGAGTAGAGAGTAGAGAGTAGAGAGTAGAGAGTAGAGAGTAGAGAGTAGAGAGTAGAGAGTAGAGAGTAGAGAGTAGAGAGTAGAGAGTAGAGAGTAGAGAGTAGAGAGTAGAGAGTAGAGAGTAGAGAGTAGAGAGTAGAGAGTAGAGAGTAGAGAGTAGAGAGTAGAGAGTAGAGAGTAGAGAGTAGAGAGTAGAGAGTAGAGAGTAGAGAGTAGAGAGTAGAGAGTAGAGAGTGGAGAGTGGAGAGTGGAGAGTAGAGAGTAGAGAGTAGAGAGTAGAGAGTAGAGAGTAGAGAGTAGAGAGTAGAGAGTAGAGAGTAGAGAGTAGAGAGTAGAGAGTAGAAAGTAGAGAGTAGAGAGTAGAGAGTAGAGAGTAGAGAGTAGAGAGTAGAGAGTAGAGAGTAGAGAGTAGAGAGTAGAGAGTAGAGAGTAGAGAGTAGAGAGTAGAGAGTAGAGAGAGTAGAGAGAGTAGAGAGAGTAGAGAGAGGAGAGAGTAGAGAGTAGAGAGTAGAGAGTAGAGAGTAGAGAGTAGAGAGTAGAGAGTAGAGAGTAGAGAGTAGAGAGTAGAGAGTAGAGAGTAGAGAGTAGAGAGTAGAGAGTAGAGAGTGGAGAGTGGAGAGTGGAGAGTAGAGAGTAGAGAGTAGAGAGTAGAGAGTAGAGAGTAGAGAGTAGAGAGTAGAGAGTAGAGAGTAGAGAGTAGAGAGTAGAGAGTAGAGAGTAGAGAGTAGAGAGTAGAGAGTAGAGAGTAGAGAGTAGAGAGTAGAGAGTAGAGAGTAGAGAGTAGAGAGAGTAGAGAGTAGAGACCAGTCCCCTAATGTGTACTCGTATTTTACATAGAAATTCTTGTCGCAAGGACCACATTTTTTATCCCTGCGACCAGTTTGTGGGACTAGTCGCAGGGACTAATAGTCCCACAAATCGGTCAATTTTCCAGTATGTACACACTAAGGGATAAGTCCCTGCAACAAGTCCTTGTGACTAGTCCCCTAGTGTGTGCCTAGGTTAACTCTACCACTTGAAAGATCATGTCGAGAGTAGTCATTTGACCAAGTTATGAACCTTAAAACATGTTTCAAAATCCATACATTTTACGGCAACCCCATTTAATTATTCCGTGCCTGGAGCGCGCGGCCGGGCGCATATCCATGAGGGGCCTGGGCACAGCTTAAACAACCGAACCCTCACCCGCATACGACAAATGCTGCCAACCAAGAGAAAATGCCAAGATCAGCGAAAACTATTTTTTTCGCTACAGAGTGCTGACGAGTCCCAATAAGGACGAAACAGCTGTCCTCTGGGCTGTTGCGATCCTGCTTTATTGGTTGGTTCATTTCATGTTGTATCGGCCTTGCAGTCTATTGTTTATCGTTTTGCGCTTGAAATTCTGGCATGCAAATAAAAGATAACGCAGAAAGAAAGAGTTACGCACATAAATTTTTATGAAATTATATATGTACACCAATTTGTTTCAAATTGATATTTATATACTTTTAAAATTTCCTACAACGTATCCAATGGTCCGTTAGCTCAGTCGGCAGAGCGCGGTGCTGATACACCAGAACTTCAAGTTCTCCAGCTACGCCGAGGTCGAGAGTTCGAGCCTCTCACGGACCATAGTGATTTTTTTTTTCTTCACTTCTTTTTCATTTCGTCCGAAAAAAAAATTTTCTCCCTTCTTCTTGTTTTCCTAAAATTTAGCAAGAAATTTTCCGGAGACAAAAGCAATGATTTTTTTTCCTAGAGTGAAGTAACGAAACGGAAAACGTCTATCTTTGACCTCGTCGCCCGAGTGCCTGGATTAGAAATTTCGAAGATTGCAATGCACGTAAAAAAACCGGGATTTTTTTTTCGCTATCATGATAACCAGTTGAAGGACCCTCCATGATTTCAGTCTTCTTCATGAACTTTCTGTTGACTTTTGTCGATGGGAGAGTGTTCCGCAATTTATGCCTTTTGCACAACCTTAGATAGAAGATGTTAATATCTTATTACTAGTAGTAACCACAGGTTAGAAAGTGCGGGCCTGAATGCACTTGAAGAGCTTTTGTTTTAAATGTTGGGAATGGGCAGAAAAGATAGCAATGCATACGTTGTCTGCAAAAGAATCTGGATACGGGAAGACCACTTTATTGAAAGCGTGACAGAAAATTGGTGTTACTTTCGATTCTCACCAATTTTCGTCGTATCCCTCCTCCGGATATTTTTGTCAAGTTAGCTACAGCGGAACCCCGCTATAGCGAAGACCCCGTTGTAACGAACAACATTTGAAAGCCCGGCAGAATTACAGTAAAATATGTGGAAACAAACCCCGCTATAACGAATTGATTTTGACGGTACCAACGCACAAGTTACCCCGCTATAACGAATACTTTGTCCTGTCGCTCTCACTCACGGGCGACCCTAAAACCAGGAATGACGGAACGGAGGAATGGTGGAATGGCGGAATGGCGGAATCACGGAACGGCGGAAAATACCCCCAAATTCTAAAAGACGGAGTGACGGAAAATCCCCCGAAATCCTAAAAGACGGGAAATTCCAAAAGAGAGGGAACTGCAAAACAAAGCCGCTCTAAAGGCCAAATGCTAAGAGCCACAGATCTGCGAAAAATTGCTTCCTTCCTCGCCCCCACCCCCACCCCCCAATCCCCCCAAAAAGGCTAAACGATAGTTTGAAAAACTAAGATCACCTATCCCCCCTTTTTTTCTCACATGAATACAAGTTCCACGGAAATAAACTTTGCTTGTTATGTATTTATTAAAAACTGGATCATTGGATAATGCAATTGGAGAGGTTTCACTGGCTTAGCCATCATGGTATATGAGCCATTATACCATGATCTACAAAAATGGCGAGCGTATGCGTGATTTTTTGGGTCTTTTTGTTTTTATTGTAGTCTAGTTTTCTATATTTTGGGGGCGTTTTTAATAAAACAATTATTCCACTCGCGCTTGTTGGACATGAGATGATTATAGCCAACTCGACGCTACGCGCCTCTTTGGCTATCTATCATCTCATATCCAACACGCGCTCATGGAATAATTGTTAATTATAACATCATGTTAGGGTTAATGCAACTCGAAAGGACTGGAGTTATTTCTCATTTATTGTCATAAAAATCAACCAAAATAGCATACTTATTGACTCTTAAACTTGTGTACATCTGCATGCTTCAGTCACCTGAATTTTGACTGCATAATCTGCACGAGCCTGCAGTAATTATTTGAAAGCATAAATCAACTAAAATTAATATCAACTGTAACCAGCATTAACGGGAACTGTTAATATCAACCATGTCAAGGCATGTTTCGTCGCCTGGCGCTAAAATCAACGAGGAAATGTTTGGGAAAATACGCTACAGCTGCTTACTTTATAGTCAAAGAAATGTCGAGTTAAAATTAACTGGAAACAGCCTCAACAATAACTAACATTAGGAACAGTCAATATAAACCATGTTCACAAAGGTTCATGTTTCGTTGTCAAACATTAAATGAGAGGCTATAAACTGCAAGGGACCGCATACGATAAACGCTGCCAACGTAGGATCTACTAGAGATCTGATCAGCCAAAAAAATATGTGTATAAAGATTAAACTGCAAGGCTGATACTACGTGAAAAACGTTTCGAGACACCAACATGACCAGAACCGATAAAGCAGGATCGCAACTGTGGACAGCTGTTTCGCTCTTGTTGGAGCTCGTCAGCACAGTGTAGCGAAGATATGTAACGCCAGCCAAGAGCCAACGCACATAAATTGCACAATGACCCGTTCACTATATCAAGTTCCGTACTTTGAACTCACTTGCGCTCCGAGACACGCGTTGCCACATCACGTGCCCCGGAGCGCAAGAAGACCAAAGTGTCACTATTGGTGTCTCGAAAAGCAAAAAATAAATGTGGCTAGACAAAGCCAGCCTAAACATTCAAACTCATGGCCAATACCATGCTTAAAGTTCAAAGTACGGAACTTGATATAGTGAACGGGTCATTGTGCAATTTATGTGCGTTGGCTCTTGGCTGGCGTTACATATCTTCGCTACACTGTGCTGACGAGCTCCAACAAGAGCGAAACAGCTGTCCACAGTTGCGATCCTGCTTTATCGGTTCTGGTCATGTTGGTGTCTCGAAACGTTTTTCACGTAGTATCAGCCTTGCAGTTTAATCTTCAAACATTAACAATAAATGACTTTCAGAGAAAAACTGTGCTAAGGTTATATAAAGGCTACGAGTCCACAGCTTCTACGTTCGTAATAGTAGAATGTCAACTTAAGGATCTAGCATAAATGATCAGTTATTTTGACTGTTTTTGAATTCGGCAACCTTAAAGAGACCACTAACTTTTGACCACTTTAAATCAAACTGAGCTAAGTTTGTGCATTAAAAGTAATCCTGGCCCTGTGACCACGATGCACGTAATGAACAGGCTACCGTGTAGATCTTTATAAGCCAAATTCGTTACGTAAGTGCTTAAGATGGACATCATCCATCACCTCCTTGTCAGCTTCCATTACTTCTATCGACGGATGATACTTTTTGCCGTGGGCGTTGCGAATGCAAGACAACTTTGGATGATAATGGACTGGCTCCGGCTTGATGGACATCCTTAACACCCCATCAGGATTAGGGATTGGCCTGAGTTCTAGTCGAGCAAGAACAAAGTCCCAAGGTGGTGGGGGAACTACTTCCGCCTCCTCTTTCTGGGGTTTGGGACGGATGTTTTGCCGACACCCGTAACATCTGTAGACCCTTGAGTTCTTGAGCCATTTGACTTCAAACGTGGTTGTGTCGAGAGTTGGCTTCGGTGGTATTGCAACTCTCTCTCTGTACTCACTAGTCGAACGTTGGGTTTGTGGAAGACGTTTTCGCTTGTGGATATGAATTTTATCTTCTCGTGTTCAACTCGATATCTCACTTGTTTGCTACGCTCACTCGTGAGATAGCGAGTTGAACACTCGAAGATAAAATTCATATCCACGCGGGCATGTAATATCCTCTATATTTTACACTGGGAGGGAGTCTCCCGTGCATTATTTTACTTACCCTTTCGGGGGATTTTCCGTCATTCCGTCTTTTAGGATTTCGGGGGATTTTCCGTCATTCCGTCTTTTAGAATTTGGGGGTATTTTCCGCCGTTCCGTGATTCTGTCTTTTAGGATTTGGCGGTATTTTCCGCCGTTCCGTGATTCCGCCATTCCGGCTTTTAGGGTCGCCCCTCAGTCACTAAAAACGACATGATGATACAAATGGCTGACAAGCCAAACGCGACTCGCATTGGTCAAGATAGGGAAACTTTGACCTTCAAAGCTTTGGTTTATTTAAATGTAGCTGTTCACGTGCAAGTCTGCAGATCTGAGTGGTGTATATCCTATTGTTCAGTTTGGCTCAGCTTGGTTACCCCGCTATAACGAATATTTTTGTTGCTAACCAGATAATTCGTTATAACGGGGTCTTCGCTATAACGAAGACCCCGCTATAACGAACATATATGTACCGTGACACTTCGTTATAGCGGGGTTCCACTGTAATAAAATATTCTAGCCGGTCGCGGCCAGGTCGCGGCACAGGCGGCCCAGACGTTGAATACGATTAATACATGACATTAGTCTGTTGACGATTGCGTTACGATTTTAGCCGTTTATAAGACAATGTATGGGAATGCTTCCAAAATTGCTCTAAATGCTAACTGTCGAAAATAATTTCAAAAAAATGGCTTACCTTATGTTTACATTGCGTTATTTCGATGTCTCTGGGTTCCTGAAGGTGGTTTAGAGCCATTTAGGCGAGTTTTACGAAGCGGCTAACACAAGTCGCGAAGCCGCTTCGCGACTCGCGACTCGCGTTCGCCGCTTCGCGGCTCTCTCGCAGCTCTCTCATGCAGAGAAAAATAAAGAAAAACCTCTGGAACCAGGGTATCGGAAATACGTCTGCTGTTCGCAGGCTAATACATTGTCTTATAAACGGCTAAAATCGTAACGCAATCGTCAACAGACTAATGTCACGTGTTAATCGTATTCAACGTCTGGGGCGCCTGTGGTCGCGGAGGAATGTTCATTTACCAGCGCCGTAGCTAGTAACAGGCCAACCGAGGCACTTGCCTCGGCCATTTCTTTGGCTTTTGTTGTTTATAGTACCTAATACCTAGGAAGAGAACTCAACCATGGACTGATTGCCTCAGTCATAAGTTATTCATAGACATTGCCTCAGTCAAAATTTTTTTCTGGCTACGGCCCTGTTTACTCAAAATTGAGGCAAATACTTTCCGCATGACGCGAGGTGAAACAAAAACTTTAAGTTTATATTCTGGAGTTCTTCCATTTCGCCGGATTGTAATAGCGAAGATATTTGTTTACAAACATTGCTTTTGTTATTTAAATGTTGAAAACGTTAAACAAAAGAATTCTTTGTTATACCAGCCAATAGTTCTCTGGTTGGCATATTAATAACACTAGGTGACGTCACTGATTTTCTTTGCTATAGATTGTACTTTTGCCGATGTGTAATAGCTATTAACTTTTAAGTGTTATATCACTTTAAAGTCAGGGTTTTCGATGAGATTTTGCAAAGCCTGATCCGGCGGCCTCGGCTCGTTCGGCCCTTGGCGTAATCAGAGATTTTTGTTGACGCTAAAGGAGAAAATATCCGTAAAAGGTCATTTCATTGACGATTCAAACGAATATGTGCTTCATGCTCACCCACATATAGAGACATTACCATATTGTCTTATCCATATATATCCATATATGGAATATCTTATCCATATATGGATATGTGGGCTAGCATGAAGTTCTGACCCAAATTTATATATGTTCCGAGCTCAAGTTCTGATGAAAAAAAGAACATTTTTGACGAACGCTGGGTTTTAAATTTTCCTTCCGCGAAAGTTTGTGACGTGCCGGGGTGGTGGAAGCTTTGATCCCATGTGACAAACTGTCATGAAACCGTCAGCAGGAATTACTTTGATCTTCCTTGTGACAGAAGCCTGCAACCACTGTGACTAACTGTTGTGATTGACACATTTTTTCGCATTCTGATCGTTCTTAGTGGCAGAACAAATTTTTTAATTTCCGGTTTCAGCTTATAAACGTGGCGCGCACGCGTGATGCGCAATCCGCTGGTCACTGTCAAGATTAGGGTTGCGGGCTCCTCTTGGGCCCGCAACAAAGAAACTGTTGAATGTAAACGTTATCAAAAAACTCTTACTACGCGTACACCAGGAAAGGCGAGATTGAAAAGGAGGCTTCTCTGAATTATGCGCGTGTCGTTTCGTATAGTGAAGATAGAAGTAACCGCAGTTTGTGTATTATTTCTGTTGAAGCTAGAAGTTTCTTTGAGAGTAACGTTTTACTATATTTTGCCGTTAAATAATTTCACAGAACCGTTGAAAATGAATTTTATTCACGTGCTACTGCACTAAGCCACTTAGCTCAAAGAAACCTCTATCTTCACAATGCAAAACGGGACATACCCAGTTTGTGTCCTAGCCTGCGTAGCTGGCGGTATTGTAAGCGCACGCGCAATAAACAGAATAAAGTTTTGGCGGCGCAGCCGAGAAGCGAGCGGCAAAGCCGCGAGGAGAATGGGGAGTGGGACTTTGGTAATTCTCGCGGCTTCGTCTCTCGCTTCTGGCGGCTCCGCCGCCAAAATTTTTTTCGCGCGCGCCTACAATACCGCCGGCTACGCAGGCTATTTGTGTCCGATTAATAAAAGTTCTCATTGTTGATAGATAATAATCTGTAAATAGTTTTTAGGACAGTACTAGTTTTAGTAGTTTGAGATTTGAGACATTTGTATTTCTTATTTTAGACTTTAATACTTATTTTTTTTATGAAGTGCTTCCCTGAAAACTACGTATTTACGTGACGGGTGCTTCCTCAAAGATTGTTTTATTTATATTCAGCAATTATTGAATGAGGCTGAGAAGAATATGAAGAATTCTACATATCAAGGAGGGTGTTATCCACAGAGGCGGAAGGCCGGGGTGGATAACACCCTCCGAGATCTGCAGAATTCTTCATATCTTACAAAAGCCGAATTCAATAATTGCTTTTTTATTCATTCAAAATAAAATATTTCCCCGTTCTTGAAGGAGCTTCGCTATTTCGCACTTCGTTTTTCTGCTCACCAAAAATAACACCATCTCGTCCCCAGGTTTTCTTGGTAAACGGTTCAATAATCTGCGGGGGCTCCACTTTTGACGTCATTTTGATGTCATCGGTTCAATAATCTGGTGCGGGCTGCACTTTTGACGTCATTGATTCAATATGGCAAAGATTCTCTCCAAATTTGGTGAACAGCAGCTGGTCATGGTGAATTAAGCGTGTGGTTTTGACCAATAAGAAACGGGGAAATATTTTGAATGAATAATTTTTATTATAGCACCATATTTGATTACATTTACATTTATCAGTTTCTTTGTAATAAGTTTGCAAAAATTAAGGTCACCTTCCAATTTACCATAGCCTCTTCCTCTGTAGGAAGTGACAGAGGGAATCTGAAACGGGTTGGTAGAGAAAAGGTAGGAAACAGCCTCCCTGACCAGTAGAAATCAAAAGAATGTTGAAACACTGTATAGAAAACCCCAAGAGGTCATGACAAGTGGAGGACTAATAATACTTATAATGTTCTTCCCTTTCATTCCTTTTCATTCCTAAAACTAAAAACTTTTCTGTGATTGCTCAAAAAATATCATCATAAATCACTTTACTCTTATCACTTGCCTGCTGACAAATGAGATGAGGTTGTGACATCCAAAATAGCCTAAATTCTAATTTCTATCAGCAAAAGCCTTTATTATTCAAGAAAAAGCTTTTAAAAAGCAATTAACATATCACTTCACTTAAGAGTTCATACATTTATTAAGCCAGAATACTCTCTTTATTATTTCACTTCAAGAGTCATAGTTCCTGTAAAAAGAAAGAAAAACAGAAAATAATAATTGTTACTGGGGACATTATTCATTATTAGTTTACAGGGCCATGTGCCCAATATACAGGACACATTGGGTTGTGCTACTTTTATCTGAGTCAAAATTATTCAATCAACATTGAAAAATAATTTCATTTAAACTTTTATCCTTGCATTAAAGAATGCAGTAATGGAACAAAGCATGAAGTCGCATTAAATAAAATATATAAAACAAATATAGTATGCTTTGCTATTTATTGGGTAGAATGATCAATCAGTTTTAAAATCTCCAAATTAGCAAGTGACTTTCCTGTTGTGGTGGTTTGTGCTTTATGAATTGACCTGTACCGGTTTAACATGCACTTTATGTTTATTTTACATGATACTTTGAAAATGCATTCTACTACCATATCCTAGCTTACTTTGTGTGACTTAAAAAATCTGCAAGTTGTCAAGACACATGCATTCTGTTCATTTTTGAGTTATTTTTTTGTAAAAAAAAATACCTCTTAGTCGGCGCGTCAAGTATGTTGTGGACGGGTCAATGGATCAGTGAGTGAGTGAGTGAGTGAAAGATGTATGTATGTCACACCAATCAGATCGGGTCTACTATAACAGCCAATCAAATTTCTTGTTTTAAAGGTAAATGGTATATGAGAAGATTTGATCCTGATACAGTTCAGAACGGCCATATTTATTCTTCTCTAAAACAGGAGGAAGTATTCATATATTGGGTTTACTTCGGCATTTTCGATGGGTTAGGTTGAGGATTTAAGTTATAGACGAAATGAGCCTTGAGGTTTGAAACAGTGCGTGAGCTACGGTAGTTGTATGCAAATGAACAAGATGTTATTTTTAGTTACAAAGATAACTGGATATTTTGTTTTTCACAAGGAGTAAATTCAATTGGACGTCATGCATCGTTGCTTCTAGTTCTTAGGAAGTGTTTTAGGGGAGACGAGACTATTTTGATTTGAAATAGTTCGAACGTTTACAATAAGTACAGGTAACGATTGTTTTGTTCTTGTTGCATGCAAATATAGAGATACTTTTATTTTTTACTTACAAACGGTAATTTGACACTTTTGCTTTTCACAAGGGAGTAAATTCAATTAGAGCTAACAAATTGTCAGCACCTGTTCCCACGAGATACTTGCTATTTTTAGTTACAAACGGTAACTTGACACTTTTGTTTTTCGTGTCGGAGAAAATCGTTCGCACGAGATGTTTGCTACTTTTAGTTATAAATGGTAACTTGACACTTTTGTCTTTGATATGGGAGTAAATTATATTGGAGCTTACAAGTTGTTGGCTATTGTTTCCAGGATATTAAACAAAAAAGAAGCTTTCATTTCTAAACTGTTTTTACGTCTCTGCAGTAGCAGTTTATAGTTTTATTTGATGACATTCATTTCAGTTCAATATTTTTTGAAGACTGTATGGCGTCAAGTTAAAGCGCAAAATCAGACTTTCAATGTATCAGAAAGTTTTTTTCTCTCTCTTTCTATTTTCGGTGAAGTAGTGTTGTTTTGTAAAAAGAGTAAACTTACAACTCATATAAAATGCAAAAAGTTCTCTTAACGGCTTGAGTATTTTTGAGCAAAAATTCCTCTTGGGGTTGACAGGGCTGTGAGATCGGTGGGTGATGGGGAGTTATGCATGTGCGCATGTCACACCAATCACAGTGTGGGTTGTATCAAAGAACGAATCAAATTGCCTGTTAGAAAATAAGATAAGGAGACGTGTCAGGTTACTGTAGTTTGTTTAGTAAAACATTTTACATGTCATCAATTTAATTCTGCTATCTGTGAAACCTTTCAGTTCACAAAAAAAAAAACTCTTGCACGCCTTGCGTGCCTATGTTTTTGCCTTGTTCCTGAGATTGAATTGTAACAGTTTTTCTTTCACATTTTTCATCAAAGGTTTCATTTGTAAAGTTTTGCAGATCAGTTCCCACAAATAACCTATAGAGGCAAACTTACTTGTTTATAATAGAATCCTTTATACAAAGCCTTGTCAGTGAATCATCAGCTTCACCCTGCAGCAAAAAATAAACAAGCAATTTTTTTTCCGAATACAATACAATATTAAATTAGGATGGCTTTCAAGGCATTACAGACAGCCCTGGTTCAACAAGCACTGCAAAATATAATATTACAAAGTATTCTGGGTTAGACACATTGACGGATTTTTACACTGGCCTACACCTTACAAGATACAAAATGAAGATCATAAAACTAGAAGGACTAGATGAAACAAATTGGACATATATAACTCGTGTTAATCTTAATCTTGAGACTGTTGCATGTATTCCAGTCTTAATCCCCTGTATTACACTTAACATTCACCCATTTTTTCTTGTTGTATCAAAATGAAGCCCCATTCTCAAAAAGGTCTGACCAAATGAAACTGTGCTGTGAAAAATATTGACCAGATTTTTCCATGGTGGTTTGATTTTGAATTGATGCTACTAAGTATAATTTCAACATTATGGAGTGGTAGGTAGTACAGGATATCTAATACTGGTAATAGTTCTCACTAAATCTGCCCCGCTTCTATTTTATCCCTCAAGGGTATCGAATTCTTATAATTCCACTGTGTATAAGGAAACTACCATTTATTGTATGAACTGAAATTTTATATTTTCTGTTAACTATATCACTCCTACTGTTCAAGTAACTAAGGCCCCATTTACAGTAAAAACGCCTGAAGCGTTTCGCCTTAACCAATGATTAGTGCTTTTATTAATCCAGAGCTGCTTCGATTCTTGGCATCAAATTTCGAAAAGGCAACTGAGTATTGTGATGAATATCGAATGTTGATTGGACTAATAACAAAGAGTTCCAAATATGGAAAATGTTTTTAGGATAGCCATTGGAATGATTTTCAACTATTGGCACACTGACTTGCACAGCACATTTTCCAAGGACATTAATCGACTCTTGTATGAGTGACAAAGGACAAAGGACTTCCCCAGACTATAAAATGGAATGTTGGTGGCAACAGTTCCCCAATTTCTGTCTGAATTTCTTTCCTGACATCTGAACACATCCTTCCCAAGAATGCTTCTGATTTTTTCTACTAGAGCCAACTTACATAGTTTTCCACCCATCCGTTCAACTCGACGAACACCATGGTGCACGAAAGAGCTCAAAATGGCACCTTCATTCCAGGACTCCTGCACCGCGTGACCAACTATTGTTCAATGTATTGTTCATTAGTCCAATCAACATTCCATAATCAAATGGACGCTATTGGTTGGATGATTACAATATTCAGTTGACTTTTTGAAATTTGAAGCTAAGAATCGAAGCGGCTCTGGATTAATGAACGCATTAATCATTTTTTAGGTGGAACGCTTCAGGCGTTTTGACTGTATATGGTCTCGGGCACCGGATACTACCCTCCCCCCGAGCTACCCTGGCCAAGATAACATTTAGCTTGTTTTTTTCCCAAAATTCAACCAGGTGTTTACATTAGGATCGAAAAACCTGTCTTGGCGGGCGAGACAACTCGGGTGGGCGAGTTGTCTCACCTTGGTAGGTAGGATAACCCTGCAAGCAGGACAACTTTTCTTCATATAAACGCTTTGGCTCACCTAACCGCAACAACTCTCAACGCGGTGAGTGTTACATAATGCTTAGATTTAGGATTTAAAGACCTTTAAAGCAGATTAACTCGGCAAAACCCACTGTGATCGAATGACCGAGGAAAACCCAAAGAAAGAGGGATATTTACACATTTGATTATTCAGCAAGGGTTATGAATAATCATGTTGGGTTAACTTCGACTTAGCCTACAGGAACCAAGTTTTCACATATAAACACTCAATAAAGTTGCATCAGGGGAAGGGTTGTCTCAGGTAATCGAGAACATATAACTGGGCCCTCAGGAATCTTATAAATGATCCAAAGAATCAACTAAGTTAACTAACCCAACACATTCTGTTTAACTCTAATACTACTGAACATCTAAATGGTGGGACAATATCTATTATAAAAAATATGTATTACCATCTGCCTAAGGTTTCCACACAAAGCATATGTCTTGAAATTGCCAGTGAATCGACCAGTATCGTCAATCTACAAGAAAAGGATTTAAACTGATAATAAAAACCAAGACAAGGCTGCAATCTGCTCTCACAACAGTCCGCTTCACACTTTTGACACCCATGATGGTGAACACTGGGGTGCACCACATAATACAGTACTCAAAATAACAGTTGGTCACCAAGCTTAAGCCCACCAAATTTTGAATATTGCCCAACTAATAAAACAAACTTTCCTAGGATAAATATCTCAAGCCTGCAATTCAGAGAAAGTTGGCAGGTATAAAAGTCGTATGTATCATTTTGAGTAAAACTGGTCAGCAATTCTCCTCCAAATTTGCCTGTAACTTATGTTGCAAGTATAGCTCCATATACATCATGCACATAAGATGAAAACACAAGTCACAACAATCTCACTGCTGTATTAATTCTTGCATTTTCATGTATCACCATCAGCATCTCTCTTCTTACCTCCCCAATGTTCAGCTGAACTGAAGCATGATCTTTAGCTGCTATCACACGATTGGTGACAGAGCTGTGAAATGAATAGAAGGAATTCATGAAAGCTTATAGCAGGTTTGTAAGCATACGTGTTTCGATCAACTTTAATAAGCTTATATAGATTCCTAACATAAAACAAAAATGTTCTACAAAAAACTGCTTTTTCAAAAAAAGATTGCATACAAAAAATCCTCGAGGATTCTCCTGAACTACAGAAAATTACAACAAAAAGACAACAAAAAGGTGAAACTTTATTTTTTTAGTAAGCTTAATTAAGCTTAACTTAATTTCCTCACCATTTTCTTGGAATGTACATATCGACGTTTTCTCCTGCTTCGTTCTGCATTTTATTTTGTTATCTAAATGACCCAAATAAATAAGTGCATATTTCAGTAAATGTTATGTTAACTTCGACACGGATTGAACAAAAGAAATGATGTTTTCACCTTTCCAAGACAACTCAACAACTCCTGTGAAACAAAGATGGCGGAAAAAAGGACAAAACACGTGCGGTCCCAGCATTCATAGTGTACGCTACTTGTTTCCAGGCCTCAACGGCCTCCACGGCCAATGAACACTCGCCCGCTAGCTTGCAAAACAATAAAAACATTGGAAAACGCGGTTGCCAGCATAGACTTAATTTTCTGACAAGCTGGACCTGATCCTTTGAATACAGACAAAAGACTAGCATGATCGTCTCTTGACTGATCGAGCGTAGTCGTGAAGTGGCGGGAAAAATAGACCTTGCGAACGTTTGCGACGCCAACTTGATCATGACGAACAGGCAAAGCAGTCAGAATTTACAGTGTTTGTCTGGGAATCCGATGGCAAATATAAACTAACGTACGACTCCTATGCAAATGCAAACGCGGGTAGGGACAAAACCTGGGGTAGGCCATGGGGTAGGCCATAGCCTACTGGTGGTTAAGAAAGTAAAAAAAAAAAATACAAAAAATTGATAAAAGTAAACAAACAACTACTAAATTAATAAAAAAACGAACAACAAGAAGAAAAAAAAAAAACAGATGTGATATAAATCCCCCCTCCCCCTAAGGACGAACACTTCAAAGGATCTTCATTGGAAAGTATATCTGACAAGCGGTTTTTGGTTAAAATGTACTCATCGCAGTCGTCGGCCATTTGTACCAAGTCGAATCCAGGTAAGACTGTACTGTAATTTATTTGCTGTGTTTTTGAAAATTTACCTCTAGAAGCCTTGACAAAATCAATTTTAGTCATAAAGCTGTTTGAATGGGAATAACAAGAGCCGCAGTCAAATACTGTAGCAAATAGCCGAGTGTTTATTGTTAGCATAGTTAATAGAGGGGACTGGTTAGGAAGCCCGGCAAACATCAAAGCAACAAACAAAGATGCCAAGATTTATGTTGGAAGGTCTACGAGCCTGCACAATCTTTTGTTTTACACTCATACATACTCATACATACTCATACACTATGCATGAATTACGTAACCAACACGTTTCTTTTGGTTAGTTCCTCAGTTCGTAGTAAACAACTATTGTGTTTTGTGCAGGGTCAAGGCCAAAAAACAGAACAAAAACATACAATAAAAAACTTTGTCGAGTTTCATAACCATTCCCCTTTATTAACTATGTTGTTAGAAACAGATTTCGTTACTCAGTCGTTATCCAATCAGAACACGATGTTTGATTGACATTTGATCTAGGATTTTTACTACGCACGTGTTGTTGTAGTCTCGAAGGAAGGAAGGAAAAACTCAGGAGAAAAGTCGGTCGGAAATCTGTCGTAAATTCGAGCGGGAAGTCTAAATACCGAGAATAAAGTCTTGTGGAGTCTAGAGAAGTTATTTTCTCCTTTCTATCATTTATCATTAATCGCGGATTGGTGATAAAGTGTTCATAGGGCTCATCTCTGCTACTTGAGTCCATGATGACGCGGGAAGATTTGTAGTCTCGGTACTTCGTTCCTCCTTGCCAGCGGTCATATCAATGTCAGTCAGTCATTCAGTCAATCAAACCCACCGGTCGCCACGAGGAAAAGAGAAATGTGCATCCCTGGGCATCATATTACAGTTTCATGCGTTTATTTTGGTTTTTTATTTCCATTTAGTAATTTTTTGTTTTTTGTTTTTAGGGAAGTTAACCACCGGTAGGCCATGGTCCAACCTCGTTCCCAGGGGGAACGAGGTTGGCCATGGCCTACCCGACGTTTTGTCCCTACCCCTCTTCAGATATACTTTCCAATGAACCTCCTTTGAAGTGGCCGTCCTTAGGGGGAGGGGGGATCTAGATCACATCTGTTTTTTTTCTTCTAGTTCCTTTATTTATTAATTTAGTTATTTCTTTGTTTGTTAATTTA
Source organism: Platygyra sinensis (assembly GCA_019787425.1). NCBI lineage: Eukaryota > Metazoa > Cnidaria > Anthozoa > Scleractinia > Merulinidae > Platygyra > Platygyra sinensis. Next base: position 4,511 of record JAHPZR010041819.1, on the reverse strand, counting down.
TTTACTTTACTTTTTATTAATTTTTTATTATTTTTCTTTTTACTTTCTTAACCACCGGTAGGCCATGGCCTACCCCATGGCCTAGGCCATGGCCTACCCCAGGTTTTGTCCCTACCCTGCAAACGCTGTAATTTTGACCACTTTGCCTACCCGTCAACACATGGTCAAGATGGCGTCGAAAACCGTGATAAGGTCTATAACGCTGATTTTGACTTAAGGAGGCTCGAAAGGGTTTTTCGTTGCTATATTGTTTGTGAAACGATGGAAGATTACAAAGAAGGATGTTTAATGTTTAATGTGATGATCAATCATATCTTCATTTCTCTTTCTGCAGTTCAAATATGTGGTCTTTTGTATGCTTGTATTCGCTACAGAATACTGATGAGTCCCAATGAAGACGAAACAGCTGTCCACTGTTGCACGCCTGCTTTATTGCATGGTTCTTGTCATGATCATGTGTGTCTCGACACGTCTTTCACGTAGTATCAGCCCTGCAGTCTATCGTTTGTCTTTACATATTTTTTGGCTGATTAGATATCTTGTAGATCCTGATCCTACCGTACGTCAGTTGGCAGCGTGTATCGTATGCGGTCCCTTGCAGTTTTGGGTTTCTCAAAAACATAGACACGGTCAAAATGACAATCTTAATCAGCTACAAAATACTACTAGAATACCAAAAGAAAGAAATCAACTGAACTGAGCCGGGGAGCAATTCTCGGCATGAATTTGTTTCCGAAAACTCAGTGCGAGGCTTTTCAGATTGTAAATTGTTTATCGGAGATACACTCGGCAACAAGTGGTTGCTGTCCTCTAGGTTTGTATAATTGTAACAAAAGTACCTCAAACTTTCAAAAGTAACGACCCTCATTACTTCATTAGCACTTTGGGGCTCGTTACTGGCGCTATTTTCGGGGGACAAAACACGTTATATAAGGTTGGTACGACTGAGCTCTTTTAAACCAAGTAATAGACAGAAATTCGTAAAAAACATTTATTTTAAACATCAGATTAAATTCTTCAGTTCTTCGTTCCAGTTTAAGGATGTTCGCGCGAAAATTTTCCAGTCCATAGAGATCTTTTAAAATTTTTTACTGTAGTCAGATTATGAGGGTTTTGGCTTTTGTACATTATGCAAGCAATTTTTCGAGCATTTTAGTGAGGCATTTTCCCGGAAACATTTTTTTCACGTATAGAAAAAAGAAATAATTTAAGACTTAAAATTAAAGAAAACAACAAATGCCACCCTAATTCTCTACTTGCACAAATCCCATAATACACCTCTTTTACCCCCAAAAATTTGCATAGGCATTGTTTTAGATTACTCTTGGGACATGTTCATGTCCCAGGAGAAATTACAAACAATGAGTATGCAAAATTTTGGGGGGGTTAAAGAGGTGCATTATGGTATTGTGCAAGTAGTGAATACAGCCAAGTGGAGACTAAGGAGAGGTCAGCGGTAGTCAAATCAAATTTTAAGAAGATCATTATTAAAACCAACCTCGTTCCCAAGGCCTTTTCGCTAGCTTGGGGTGGGGCGGGAAAAGGCCCGCCCCACCCTCAAGCCAGGGAAAAGGCCCTTTGAACGAGGTTGCATTAAAACTGTTATATAGGTTGAGGTATACTACGTACACGATTTGTCAAGCACCCTAACTGTGTTAAAAAGTTCAAATTTTCAGAATTAAAAAATCCTACGTAGGTATGCATTAATCGAGCATTTTAGTAACTTGTTTGAGAGAGACTGAGCATTTTAGTGGAAAAAAAATGAAGCATTAAGGTGGAGCATTGTAGTTGTGAAATAAAAGCATAATGTACAAAAGCCTTAAGAGTTACTTTCTGCCACGAATGAAAAAAAAAAACAATTGGGGTCTCCGACATCGTCTCCGAGAGATAAAGCGTGCGGAAAACTGACCTGATTTAAAAAAAACAATTGGCGTACGTAATTCGGCATGATCTACAGAGGTTTATACATAAAAATAACGAAGGTGAGTCAACGGAGGCAAACAATCGTACCCATGTTTTGTAAAAGTGGGTCGGTTGCGTAAAAAATTCAAAATGTTTTTAAATTCCAACGTTTTTATAAACCTTAACCCGCCGCAAAAATAAACGAAGAGCCAAAAAAAACTGGAATTCGATGGTGCATTTTACAAAAAAAATCAAACTTCCTTATCGATAGAGAAAATTATCAATCAAAAAAAAAAAATGGGGGTCACTGTACGTCCAAGATTGTGGGCCGCCACGAAGCTCTTCGGAACGTCTCACAGGATTGGTTGAGAGAATGATATACAAACAATGGTAACAATGGACCCTAGCCCTAAAACAATAGAGCTTCGTGCCAACAAGATCCAATGAAATTAGAGGTTCTAGAGAGCTTCCTGACAACAGAAGATTGTTAAATCCATGCAAAGCAACTATAACAACAAAAATTTATTCAGTATTCCCATTTGAGTAATGTCAGCGCGGTGGCCTCATGGTTAGTGCGCTTGACTCCGGAGCGAGCGCTCCGGGTTCGAGCCCTGGCCGGGGACATTGTGTTTTGTTCTTGGGCAAGACACTTTACTCTCACGGTGCCTCTCTCCACCCAGGTGTATAAATGGGTACCGGCAAATTTAATGCTGGGGGTAACCCTGCGATGGACTAGCATCCCATCCAGGGGGGAGTACAAATACTCCCAGTCGCTTCATGCTACAGAAACCGGGATAAGCTTTGGCCTGTTAGGCCACTTGGCCCGAATGCAGACTTTACCTTACCTACTAGCAGTAATCATGGATTATGAGTGCGTTCGTGTAAAGGTGTCTTTTTTGCCATCCACCCCTCCTGCCTACCAGTATTAAAGTCATGGTGGCTTAAAAAGCGTGACAGAAAATTGGCGTTACATCCGGCCTGACAAATTGAATAAATTATCGGCTTCGCACTGAGCCCCTCTGTTTTTATTTCGTTCTCTTTTCTAGCTCGCCGAGGTCATTTTCTCGTCTAAATCACTTAAGAAAAGTTCGACAAAGATGTTCCCTTTCAATTTCTTTTTTCTCGGACCAAAACCTTGCTCCGTGTTCAGGTCTTTCACTTGCTATGGGCGACAGCGGCTCCCTGTGTTTACTCAAGCACTTGACAAGCACTTACAAATTCTTAATATAACACTTGTCTTGTTCGATTTTGGTGAAATTTCCGGCATATTGTAAAACATGGAGTGGAGTGGAGTGGAGTGGACTGGAGTGGATTTGTAAAACATGGATTTGTAAAAGGTGGATTTGTAAAACATGGATTTGTAAAAGGTGGATGTGTAAAAGGTGGATTTGTAAAACATGGATTTGTAAAAGGTGGATTTGTAAAAGGTGGATTTGTAAAAGGTGGATTTGTAAAAGGTGGATTTGTAAAAGGTGGATTTGTAAAAGGTGGATTTGTAAAAGGTGGATTTGTAAAACATGGATTTGTAAAACATGGATTTGTAAAAGGTGGATTTGTAAAAGGTGGATTTGTAAAACATGGATTTGTAAAAGGTGGATTTGTAAAAGGTGGATTTGTAAAAGGTGGATTTGTAAAACAATTTGAAATTAAAGCGCGCGACGAGAAAAGTACGGATTTTTTTTTTTCGCGCAGATCAAATCGAAAACCGTGCGGGGGACAACAAGCGGCAAGCACGTAACACTTTTGAAAGAAAACCGGATGTTATATAATAACCAGAAGATGTGCAAGCGGCTAACAAGTTTTGATTTCTTTTTTGATTTATTTTGAATGGCGTGACAATGAAAACCAGCGAAATCAGGACGCACAATAACAGAAGAAACAATAACGTCAAGGTCTTCCAAAGAGTAAGGTTGAAACTAATTAACTGTTTGCTTGAGATTCGCTTATAAACTAAACCCAGTTATTTTTAGCTTGGATCGAAATTGACCAATTACGAAACTTCGTGTCTTCCTTGGAGGTCCGCATGAAAAAGAACCCATTTCTGCGCTGGAGTGAATGTTTGACCTTTGACCTATAAAATCTTGCATAATTTTAATTCTAGCGCGAAAGTTTACACGGCGCGCTTGAGATCGAGATGGCGGCTTTCAAGCTTCCATCTCTTTCTCTTAAAAATCGAAGACGGCAGTTATCTTTACCAGAGTTTAGGTGGAATTCTATAAGCCTAAAGGAAGAACTAGGAAGAGGAACTTTTGGAACAGTTTATTAAACCGCGCAGCCGAAGGCTGGGCGGTTTCTTGCTTTGCCTTCGGTTTATTTTTTTTTATTTTTTTTTAAACCGCGCAGCCGAAGGCTGGGCGGTTTCTTGCTTTGCCTTCGGTTTATTAAACCGCGCAGCCGAAGGCTGGGCGGTTTCTTGCTTTGCCTTCGGTTTATTTATTTTTTTAACCGCGCGGCCTGGGGCCGAGGCGCGGTTCTAGTTTTACACGGCGTTTATTTTTTTTTTAACCGCGCGGCCTGGGGCCGAGGCGCGGTTCTAGTTTTACACGGCGTTTATTTTTTTAACCGCGCAGCCGTAGGCGTGCGCGGTTAATGTTTTACCTTCGGTTTAT
>JAHPZR010041812.1:0-13533 GCA_019787425.1 Platygyra sinensis | reverse complement strand
CACTGTGTCTCAAGAATGAAGCCTTTGGAATCTGGTGATATCAAGTTACATCGAGGCCCTGTACAAAATTTAAACAGTTAAACTATATTGTCAGTTGGTTCAACTATGTAGTTAAACATGCGATTACTTTAGCTTGGATTGAGATTGTTGATGTTGGTGGTGAAGGCGACTGGTTTTTTTTCCGACCAGTTTCTCATCAGTTATATGGTAATCCCAATCATCACTTACTCATTAGACAAGCTGATGTTCAATACCTTAGCAATAGCCCTGAACGTCTTGCTGAAAGCAATTCTGACAATTCATGGAATGAATATATAAATAATATGTCAATGCAAGGTACATGGTGCGATGCACTGTTTGTATCAGCAGTTGCAGACTGTCAAAATGTAGCAGTTCATATTATAAAATCTCATGAAAATTTTGCTGGGGAAACTTTGATAGAGCCACATTATTTAGCGCAACACCCACCAACAACAATATTGGGACAACACCTTTAAGGAATTCATGACAAACTTAAGAAAATGAAAAAAAACTCACTCAATTACTTGGCTTTCAAATGTCCACAGTGAAACCCAAAAGCTAAAGAGACAAAACGCAAAAAAAACCATCGTTCGCGAAGCGTGCGTTGCCTTGTTTCCCATGTCATTGTTGAATTTCCAAATAGCAGCACATGTACGCATTGCGTACCTATTTTGTTTATTATTATAATTTTTTTTTTACAAGCAAGACAGGAAATCAATGCGATACGTTCAAAGCCTCGGAGTTTTATGTCCGGGTTTGAATTGAATTCTAAATGGGATAGCGACAGTGTCTAAAATAAGAAACTGAATCGTCCCGTCTTGTTATGACAACAGCTTCCTCGAAGAAAAGTAATAACTCGTTACCGTTCGGGGCACCTTCTATGACACTAACGTAATCTACTCCAAGACAAGAATGCATGAGGTTTATAGTAAAGTTGGCATTAGACGCCGATCGTTGAATTTCATATGCCGGAGTTCCGATGGTTGCGTTACCGTAACGCCTGTTCATAGTTGTTTTTGTTACACTCGCCTCGTCAAAGAAGTGGAGGGAGCTGGCGTTTAAATCACTGACCTGGTCAAGGTAGAAGCTTGAGTATTCCTCTAAAGCCTGAGTTTTGGACTCCGATGATACAGAGCCCCCAAGCCAGGGAAAAGGCCCTGGGAACGAGGTTGGAAAAAACGGTCACGTCTGGGTTAGCTGATAGCTTAAAAACACCCATACAATGTACCAGACTAAATAATTTATTAGAAAAGACAAACATACCTGCATTCTGGCCGACCTATAACATGCTGCTAATGGGGAAGGAGACTCATTTCTGGTGGCCATCTAAAGCACTCAGGAGGAAATTTGAGCAAGGCAATAAGGTTTGGACTAAAACTGATATTTTAGCCATAGATTAAGACCCCTCCAATTGTTGCTCTCCAGGATATATGGAAATATATTTCCTAGAAAGAATCACATTTCGATATTTTGCATGGTGGTGACTTAATTTGGATATATTAATCAATTTTGAAGTTTTTAAATGAAGAATTTAAATGCAAAGACGTAAGCAGCGAGTTTTTTTTTCAACACGCAGCGTCCTATGCTGGGAATAAATTTAAACAGAAGTTTAAGAAATGCCACCATTCTTACGCCAAGGTAGAAATCTTGACTTAGTTCAATAAAAGCCTGAATCATGCACAACATTTCCCTGTAAAGCAAGGGAAAGTCTGCACAGAGGCCAGCTAAATTAACTAATTGCAATTTTTTTTTGGACTGGGCAGGTTTAATTAGCGATCAAAAGCAGTATATCTATAGCTATTATGCTGAAAACTACAACCAATAGCCTTACAGGTTTATGGCTTTTATACGTTAAGTTGAAAGATATATAATGGCCAAATCGAGAATAAGAAACACATAATTGGTGTGGCCGTAATAGACTCTTCCTGATCGAAACTGTACTTATTTAATAACAAGTTAAACGGAAATTGTAAAATGTTGAGAATAATAATTTCATCGTGAGGCAAAAGTTGTTCACAAATTGCATAGCGTCACTGTGCTTACTGGCATCCGATATGGATTTCAAGGTAGCTGGCATGCGGTCGATGAAAGAGAAATCCTACTTTCATTCGGTCGATTTTGACCAAAAACTTCGAAATGAAAAGCTGTACATTGAGATATAATCATCGTGACATAGGTTGTCAGTGAACGTAGCAGCAAATGCTCACAGGCATTTCCTGTTTTCCAATTCAATTCGTTAACAAAACAGAAATCGTATCTTTATGCGATCACTAGCTTTTCACCAGTGCCCATGACTAGATTCGCCTCAATTAAATTTTTACAATTATCATGCCTAGTTGTTATTTCTAATATTTTTTTTCCAATGTTCGACTCTGGTAGATGTACCCTAGTGAATTTGTCCAAATTAAAAAGTAAAAAAAAAAAAAAACAGAAACAGAAGACAAACCTAAGCTAAACAAAAAGCTAGTCTTGAGACTTGAAAATTAGGTTCTCTGCAGCTTCTTAAACTACTTGAACTGAAATTCTTCCTTGCTCTACCACCTATTCGATCGTTTGAAGTTTAGCTGTAAATGGCCTTATTATTGCATCAAAATAGGTTAATGTCTGTAAAATAAAAACTAAACAAATTGATGAATTAACAACATTCGAGTGAATACATTTACTAAATTCTTTATTTTGTTATTCTTTACTCCATATATTTTACACTGTGTTTGAAAGTTTAAGATTTTTTAAAACGAATACTCCTGAGACATAAAATCATCCATTCCCTTTGCAGGTGCCTATGTAAAGGTCTCCATCGCGTCTGATGGAAAATTGCCAAATACTTATTTGTTGTTCCAATAAATAAAGACACACTCAAACATCCCCTCCGTCCACAAGTCCGGTGTAGGAAACTTTCTCTAAATTTTCACAACCCAAATTCCGAACTTTTTTAAGGAGGCTCGAAAGGGTTTTTCGTTGCTATACTGTTTATGAAACGATGGAAGATTACTAATAAGGATGTTTAATGGTGTGGGCAAACTATATGTCTCCTTACAACTCTATTGTTGGCTATACTTTAAGGGTACTTGTGACGTCATATCAGTTACCATGGCAACTCACAAGGTCCACAAAAGCGTCCTCTAAATTTCAGTTTTTGTATAAGTTTTCTGAGAAACTAATTCGGTGACCTACATTTTTATTACTTTGTTGGAAAGTTCCTTAAATTCTTTGCCTTTTCAGAGAGTATGGAAAAAATTTATCTAGTAGAATTAAATATATTTAAAGAAAACGCGTTTTATGGCTTACAGATAATTCCACTAGATAATTTTCCCCGAAACTTTTATATCTGAAGTGCCATCGCGAATGGTGCGTGTATGCAAAAAATCAAGATAGGTCACCGAGCGAACTTTCGAGCTAAAAACAAATGTTTTCCGCAGATTTTATTTCCGGTTCGCGCGATTTTACGCAGCATTAACTTCCGGTGTGCTGATTTTAATACTGACACAGCTGACGCGTGCATCTTAGTTATGGCGTGTGTAGACTGTGCGCGCGCGTGCAGCTAAAAACACTCTCGAGCCTCCTTAACCGGGTAACAAGGTTTTAAATGTTTGGAATTAACGGCATTTCTAGTGTTGCCCTCCTTTCTAAGCTGTTAAATTCCATTTTTTTTCCACTTTGCTACTCTTTAGAGTTATTTCAGCTTTATTATAACCTCGCGCCAAAATGATATAACTAACTCGCAGGTGATACGGATCGAATTTTTCAGAAATTCACTCAAATATAAACAATTAAAACAAAGCACACGGGATGCATTTTCTTCATTTCACTCTGCCGAATCTTTGCAACTGATAAACTCAATGCCTCAAGTAACCAAATGGAACTATGAAAACGATATTAGGAAATTGGCCGTTAGCGTAGATGAGAAATAATGTCTTTTCCGTCTTTTAAAATCTTAATTAGCAGTTGGTCCATTTTTCCCATATCAAATTACTTTTCTACGTCGACGTGTTGTCGACGATTCATGTCAAATGCAGCCATGCGCCATTATTGACTACCAACAGGGAAACACATATGCATTCTGTTTCACATACAAAAAGCCGCTAACAAAAAGCGATGTTTATTTCTGAAGACCATATAAAACGAATTAATACTATAGCTTCCAAACCAGTTGAAAGTTAATGTAGAGTCCAGAGGACTGAGTTGGCTTCAACAATAGGTGTTCCTTGTGAAAAAAAAAAAAAAAAAAAAAAAAAATTAGCAGGAAAATTAAATTTGGGATGGGTGCCACATTTAACTATTTACTTTATTTCACACGGAAGAGTGAAGAAAACAGAAAACTAAGAAAACCAAGCAAGAGTAAATGGAGAATTGGAATCTGTTGAGATATCGAATCTCAACGTAAAGCAGTGAATGAAACAGCAAATGCTTAGAAGTAAATAAATAAATAAATAAATAATAAATAGAAGCATTTTCTTGCATCAAATTCAATCAGTGAATAGAGGAACTTAACACGATAGCTTTCAGCCAGTCTACCAAATTGATGTTTACTGCCCTCCATTTAGGTTTGAGAATTCCCCTGCGTCCACGGCTATTGTTAGAAGTGTTCACCAATTGTAAACATAGTCAATATTTCGGGTTTTTTGTCAGGAAGTCTTGAAACCTAAAATTGGCTTGTTTTATATTACCGGGTTTAACATTCAGCCGTCCTATGTCACCTAATCGATCCTAACTAACAGGCAATTGGAAAATGCTTTTGAATCCAGTCAAAATGAACGTGGACCATGCAAACCAAACAAAACAAAACGGCAAACTGAGGGGGTCTTCTTAAAAAAATATCACGGGTTCTCTTGAATGAGAATTTATTGAAAGCACAATAAATGAATAAACAGTGAATGAATTGTTTCACTTAACATAAGAGTGCTCTATACATACAGAGTGAAATACAACAGTATATAGACAGTGCTTTTGCCGTTTGAAGATGGCTTAGTGGGTGAAACTCGAGTTACGAACCTTCTGTCTTTACATCTTTAAAAGCAAAATACATAATTTATGACCATGTCACATACACTATCTTCTTTATTTACTTTACGTCTCCTCAGCTTCATACGGTTGAAAAATGGTTCTAAAGCAGACCTACTTCAGTGGAAACAAATGATAATCACCTGTTTGAAACTTTATCAGAATTTTTTCGATTTCGCTGTAAAAATTTGAAATTTGAATTTAGAACGAATATCCCTGGAGTACAAAATCATCAATTATCTTTGCAGGTACTTATGCAAAGACTCCAATCGCATCTGACAGGCGATTACCAAATGCTTTTTACTTGGGTAAAGATAAATAATTTTGTCGGAAAATTTGACAAAAGTCATTTAGTAAACGTTTTCTGGCATTTTCAATTCATTACCCAACCTCGACCAGTCAGCAGAGGAAAATGATCTCTGATAAGCTATAGAAATGCTAACCATGCCATAATAACATTTTAAATTAAATTAACATTTATTATATGGCTAGTCGGCTCCGCTAGCGAGCAAGATGAATCAAATTGTGCAAAATTATTGGCTACCTGAGTGCGAAAGCTAGAACTATCTTGCCCTCTCGGGACTACCCGAAGCATCCCACAAGAAAACTTTCCCCCTAAGCTCTATAATAGATCATTTATTGACCAAGCTTGTTTGGTCAAGATGGCTGGATTTTGGTCTCGTGCCCTGTTTTTTGCGTTATGGACCTCGACTCTGTCTCGGTCCATAAACAAAACATACAAAAGAAAAAAAAACTCAGTGGGCAATATCCAGCCATCTTGACCGACCACTGATGCTTCCACAATAACACCAAAGAGTAATTTCAACCCGCTCAAGATAAGCGAATATAACACGGAAGTAATTCTTCCTTTCTTTTCTCTCAGCTCACTTATAATAATATTTTACTTCTACTTTACAACCTTACGAAGAATGGAAGAACAGGAGAGGAGTACAGTTCTCCTGATTTCAAGTCGAAATCCAAGAGTCGGTATTAAAAGCCATATACCAGTATCAGCATAATTATTATATTATTATTATTATTATTATTATTTTTTTGCTTTCCATTTTACAGAGCAAGGAAAAAATTGTCTCTCTCAGGGTTCCGCATCTCCAGGAGCTATATGTTTATTTATTTATTCATTCATTTATTTTTTCCTTCCCTATTTATGAAAACCTTCGGTTTTCTTTACTTTCTCGTAACTTGAATCAACTCTAAGGCTGTATGTTTTTAGTGTCTTAATTGTCTTAAATTCACAATGCAAAGCGTTTTAAAGGAGTGTTATTTGCAGTATGTTCATTAATATGTTGGTCTAACAGATGTACGTATTCCAAACAGTTAAATTGCCATTTATAACTCCATGTCAACTATTAATTTATCGGAGCTATTTTCCACCATTTTATCAACAGGACAACAGAGTGTTACTTGGCCATAGCAAAACGAGGGCCAGTAAAAATGATGACTTTACAGTATGTCAACATCTTAGTGGCACTACTGCTTTGCCAGCAAGCGTTCGTTGAATCAGCTGTCGAGGAATGCAGCGGTGAAGCTGAATATTCTATATTAGGAATGATGCTTGGTGGACACATCTTCAAGAAGATCACGGGAGCTCCGCTCGGTAATGTGTGCTTACGGGAATGTTATCGTGATGTTAGATGCCAAAGTTTTAATTACGTCATTTCCAAGGAAACATGTGAATTAAACAACCGTACCAAGGAAGCCAGACCTGAAGATTTCGTTCCCAACTCTGACAGATATTACTTCAAACGAGACAGGAATAGAGGTAAATTAATTTGCCCTGATTGAAACATCAAAAATTAATTCATCGACCACTCTCATTTTATTTTAAATTTATTTTGTAACAATGGGTCGAATTTGGTTTCTCATTGTTTTCTTATTGAATACTGTTTAGATAAAATTTCAAACCCAGTTAAAGGGACAATGTCATGAGCTGCGCGTGAGCGACGTGTCGATCGAAACTTAAAAAGTTCAGGCGGAATTTTTCAAGTTTGAATCTGGCAAATGCAAAACAGCCGGCGTCGACTAGAAGAGCCTTTCGTTGTATGTGAAGAAGGGAAATTTGACTTCAATGAAAAGCCCATGCTATCATGAAACACGGGAGAGAGCTGTCATAAAGGGATAATCTGGAAGGAGAAGTATTCGTGGTTGTTTTTAAGCCGATTTTCTGTCAATTTAGAGACTGCCTCTCAGTTCTCCATACCGTGCTTCAACCAAGTAAATGCTAAGCTAATGGTCAGTTGAGGTGTTTAGCTTATCGTGACCACTTTATCATAATTAAATGACTTAGTAATATGTATTCGCTTAGTTCTTACCACCGTTTTCGTTGATATGCGACTTTCGAAACCAAAACACCCGCGGAAACGTTTCCAAAATTTCCGTCAATCATACATGTTATCGACAGATCGGATCGAAATCCGCCTATCACAGCCCGCTAGCAAGACGTAAAGAAGGCCTGAAGGTTTCGTTTTCGGAATATAACAATACCTTTTGCCAAAACACGGCATTATCTACAACTTGTAGCATGCGTTTGAGGAAATGTACAATATTTCGAAAATTATAGGTTTTTAAGTGCTTTTATAGCCTCCTAAAGATCTATAATTTTCGAAATATTGCACATTTCCTCAAACGCGCATGCTACAAGCTGTAGATAATGCCGTGTTTTGGCAAAACGTATTGTTATACTTCGAAAATGATCCAGTCAGTCCGAGTTTTTAGACGTTTTCTATTGCGGTCACGTGACATACCAAATATGGGCGTGGTTCGAAACATTTAAAGGCAAACGTGAATCGAACAAACACGGTAAACTTTCATGCCCACTGGACTTCAGCAGCCAAAAAAGGAGGTTGTGAGATTTCCTTAATTAGCAACAGACTTGTAGTTAAGTTTCTCCCCCCTGACCAAAGACGCACCAAAGTTGGCACAGTTGTAGCTTATTGAAGGACGAACAATATTAGAAGGGGTGCCCTTCGCAAAAAACTCCTATAGAGCGAAAGAAAGAGCATACCGAAGAATTACAAGTTGGCCTCCTTGTGTGCTTTTATTTAGCAATACTCTCGGGAGTCTGAATTTTCAATCAGCCTACGTTTTTGTCTTAGTAGTAGGCACCTAAGGTGGCCGAACACAGTTTTCAAGTGCCTATGACGTAATTCGCCAAAACTTTTAAACTACAGTTTATGCTTTGGCGCCCATTTTTTGCAAGAGTCAAGATTAACCACAGACATATTTATTCTCGCATTTTGACTAGAGTGTGTACTGTTGCCATGGTAACGGGGCTAGTTAAAAACAAGGCTTAAATAATGGTTTTTGTTTATTTAAAAGAAATCCAGTCGTTCGATTGTTTTCATATTTTGCACACTAAGAATTGACATTAAGAGTCATTGTCAGAGAAAACCGGGCAGTGCCAAAAGATTGGGGTCTGCCGATTTCCTTTATTTTTTCAGATTTTAAAACCAAGCTGATAAGATTAACTTTGGTGACATTAACAAGATTTCCGGGCGTTTCACTCCCGAGATTGACCACCCCCTAGTTTTCGGCCAAGGGAAGCCCTAAAAACCACCAAAAAATGCCATTTCTCGGTCTAGAAAGTTTCTCTAAGATTAGCACAATTTTTTTCTGAGGGTAAAGTACCTTAAATAAACGTTTTGGATGCATAAAATGAAAGTCTTAAAGTAACGGTAATTTTGCACAAGGGTTTTAATACAGGTATGTTGCGTGACTGTTACAGGACAGCGAATTTCGGCGATTTTCTAAGCGCATTTTCTTAAAAGTGCGGCTGTTTATTTTTTAAATAATTCCATTTTACAATAGTCTGTACCCTTCTAAGTCAAATGAAAAAAAGAATTGATTGGTACAAGAAACTCTTGTCACAGGAAGCCTTTTTCGTGATTTTGCGGTATTTTGCATAAAACATGTAACCTTGCTTTTCAGTAATGCCCTTTAAATTGTCACTTTTGACAGCTGAAAACTTCATCATCCTATAAAAAATAATTTGGAAGGATAGTGCAATGAAAAGAAATCATCCTTACTTTGGAACAGCAGAAACCGTTGCAGTCTATGATTTTATTTGTAAAGCAGACGTAAATTGAATTGTAAAGAAACGACTGGATGATTTTTAAATTGTCCGTGCGACGAAGTTTCAAACACATAAAGTTTCTGGCCAGTTTTTTTTACTTGGATTTTCAGAAAATTTTTGCTGGCCAAACTATAAAATTAAGAAATTAATAAACGACTTACACGTATAATTGTGTCTGCGTAATTTGAGATCGAGCAATGACATTCTCGCGCGTCGCTGGGTTATCAGGTTTCATTTACGACTTCCCGATGATTAGCGTACTTTCGTTGTACCACTCTTGCTTTAAAATATGAACTGTTCGTTCGCTTCGCAAGAGTCACCTTGCAGTTCTTACGGATCTAGTACAAATGTTCTGCCGCTGGATGCTTGTGAAGAAGACGTAACACAACACTTACTTGGACTTGGCGTGAGTAGCAAGCGAGGATGGCGATCCGAAGGAATAGAAATCACTGAGAAGGAGCTCATCTTAAACAGAGCTGGACACTTCGATTCATCTCAAGACAGAGTAGCAACCATGACCATCTGTCCTAAACATAGGAGAAACCTGACAGTCGACTGGAGAGGTCGTAAAAGTTCGACATGTTGCTATCCATCGCACAAAGGTCAACGCAAGCAGGTCAAAGACCCACGTCGTGTCAATTACGCAGCGTCGACGGAAATCTTTGCTTTACACAATGCAGTTGTCCCAGTTGGGTCCAGTGCGTGTCTTCTTATTACTTTGAAATCCTTTTATCGATTTTACCTTGTAAATTACGTTTGTCATAAATATTACGAAAGGCGCTCTAGGCGCTAGGCACTCTAGGCGTGTCGACTATGACTACTGTAGTGAATGCGGTGGCATCAAGTTGTAAAGCGCCAGTCCAGTCTCGGCATATGTAAACAGAAGCGCGGCGGGTGGTGGTAAATTTACTTGGATGTGCTATAAATCAAACAAGAGACAGTTAATTCAACAAGGGCGAGCAAACAAGCAACTTTTATTCAGAACGGAAGCCTTTTTGTCACAAAAAGTCTTTTCAAGTGTTGTCGTGACAGAAGCTACAGCGTGACACGCCTACGTAACTACGAACCATAAACGTTTTTCAGACATTTTAGAACGTGAAATCCAAATTAAAAGTAGCCTGAGTAGCTGGCGGTATTGTAAGCGCACGCGAAATAAAGTTTTGGCGGCGGAGCCGACAAGCGAGCAGTGAAGCCGCGAGGAGAATGGGGAGTGGGACTTTGAAATTTCTCGCGGCTTCACCGCTCGCTAATGGCGGCTCCGCCGCCAAAACTTTATTTCGCGCGTGCCTACAATACCGCCAGCTACGCAGGCTAAATTAAAAGTAAACATTCTTTTCGCGTTAGTTTTCTTAAAATGTTTTAAGTGCTCGTGTTTTTCCACTTTTACTGACGACAGATTGAAAATGTCTAAATTTAGCTGTCCCAGAAACAATGTATATAAAATTCGATTTTTATTTGGTTGGGGGGGGGGGGGGGGGTGAAGAAAGTAGTCACATTTTTAATCTGTATCCATTTCATCTCTATCAGCCATTTGTTTAAAGTGTCGCACAGAGCATTACAGGCTACGCCATGTAGAAGACTCTGAAAGAGGAAGGGCGATCAGCAGGTTGTGTATTTGTTTTGTTTAGTCACGCAATTTAAGCTAGGCATCTGAAGCACTTAACAACAGGTTTAAATTTTTAAAGACGTCTCCAAGACTGTAAAAGAAAATGAAAGAAGAACAACCGAAAAACCGTGAAAGAAACATGGATGGGAAAACTCGGGGATGGGGAGGAGGGAATTTGGAGAAAAAAAGTATTTGCTGGGAAGCTAGGAACTGACAAGGAAACAGCGATAGGTAGCATTGCCAAAGTTAAGCCTCTTTTTTTCAGTTTGAAAATAGATGGAGTTAGATGCACTGGCTATCACCACCCTAACGTTTTTTAGCGATCTGCAAGCATGATGCAGTCCGACCGGTACCACTCTACAACGGCCACTTTTTAAGGGGGCGTTGTAGAGAGTGGCCTTTATGGGGGAAGGAGGAGGGTATTGGTAACTAGCTAGACAACAATGGAAAAAAGAAACTACATCCGGTGTGAATTACTAAAGAAGGAGATTTTCACTACCGACGTTTTCAGACGTTTCGTATGCTACAACATACATCTTCAGAAGTGACGGTTACAAAATATGACGAGATTTAAAAAGACAAAAAACTAAAGCGAGGTATTGGTAACTAGCTAGACAACAATGGAAACCTGATAACCCAGCGACGCGCGAGACTGGTCATTGCTCCGCTCTCAAATTACGCAGACACAATGTATACGTGTAAAAGGTCGTTTATTATTTTCTTAATGTTATAGTTTGGCCAAGGTCCCCCCCCCCCCCCCCCCCAAAAATTTTCTGAAAATCCAAAGTAAAAAAAAAACCCCTGGGCCAGAAACTGTATGTGTTTGAAACTTCGTCGCACGGGACAATTTAAAAATTCATCAGTCGTTTCTTTACAATTAATTACGTCTGCTTTAGCAAATACAATCATAGACGGCACAAACGGTTTCTGCTGTGGACCAAAAGTTCAAGGATGATTTCTTTTTCAGTGCAAGTATCCTTCCAAATTATTTTTGTTATAGCGGCTGATGAAGTTTTTCAGGCTGTCAAAAGTGACAATTTAAAGGGCATTACTAAACAGCAAGGTTACATGTCTTTATGCACAAATACCGCAAAATCACGAAAAATAGGCGCTTCCTGTGAAAAGAGTTTCTTGTACCAATCAATTTTTTTTTTTCATTTGACTTAGAAGGGTACAGAGTATTGTAAAAATGGAATTATTAAAAAATAAACAGCCGCCACTTGTACGAAAATGGCGCTTTAGAAAATCGGCCGGAAATGCGCTGTCCTGCAACAGTCCACGCAAACATAACCTGTATTAAACAACCCTTGTGCAAACATTTACTGTTTACTTTAAGACATTTCATTTTATGCATTCAAAACGTTTTATTGTTAAGGTACTTTACTCCTCAGAAAAAAAATCTGTGCCACTAATTCCTTAAGAGAAAAAAACGTGTTCTAGACCCGAGCAATCGTTTTTTTTTTTTTTCATTTGTTTTTGGTGGTTTTTCGGGCTTCCCTTGGCCGAAAACTAGGGGGATGGTCCCTCTCGGGAGTGAAACGCCCGGACATCTTGTTAATGTCACCCAAGTCTAATTCTTCTCAGCTTGGGTTTAAAATCTGAACAATAAAGGAAATCGGCCGACCCAATCTTTTGGCACTGCCCGGTTTTTCCTCTGACAATGACTCTTAATGTCAATTCTTAGTTTGTGCCAAATATGGAAAAACAATCGAGAACTGACTGCGAATTTCTTTTAAAAAAACAAACAACCAGTATTTAAAGCCTTGTTTTTAACTAGCCCCGTTAACCCTGGCAACAGTATCACACCCCTAGTCAAAAATGCGAGAATAGGATATTGTCCTGTGGATAATTCTTGGACTCTTGCACAAAATGGGGCCAAAGCTAAAACTGTAGTTTAAAGTTTGGCGAATTACGCATAGGCACTTGAAAAACTGGTGTTCGGGCCACCTTAGGTGCCTACTACTAAGACAAAAACGTAGGCTGATTGAAAAATTCAGACTCGCGAGAAGTATTTCTAAAGTAAAAGCACACAAGGAGGCCAACTTGTAATTCTTCGGAATGCTCTTTCTTTCGCCTCTATAGGAGTTTTTTCCACGGAAGGGCGACCCCCTTCTAATATTTGTTCGGCCTTGCAATAAGCTACAACTAGTGCCAACCTTTGGGGCTTTTGTCCAGTTCTGTCACGATGAACATGCTTAAGGGGGGAGAAAACTTTAACTACAAGTCTGGTTGCTAAAGGAAATCTCAAAACCTCCTTTTTTGGCTGCTGAAGTCCAGTGGGCATCAAAGTTTACCGTGTTTGTTCGATTCACGTTGCCTTTAAATGTTTCGAACCACGCCCATATTTTGTATAGTCACGTGACCACAAGAGAAAACGTCTAAAAACTCGGACTGAGTGGATCGTTTTCGAAATATAACAATACGTTTTGCCAAACACGGCATTATCTACAACTTGTAGCATGCGTTTGAGGAAATGTACAATATTTCGAAAATTATAGATCTTTAGGAGCTATATAAAAGCACTTAAAGACCTATAATTTTCGAAATATTGTACATTTCCTCAAAACGCATGCTACAAGTTGTAGATAATGCCCGAGCTTTTGGCAAAAGGTATTGTTATATAGTTCCGAAACCGAAACAACCTTCAGGCCTTCTTTACGTCATGCGAGCGGGCTGTGCTAAGGCGGATTTCGAACCGGATCTGTCGATAACATGTATGATTGACGGAAAATTTGGAAACGTTTCCGCGGTGTTTTGTTTTCCGAAAGTCGCATATCAACGAAAAACGGTGGTAAGAAACTAAGCGAATACATAT
>JAHPZR010041811.1:15000-20426 GCA_019787425.1 Platygyra sinensis | reverse complement strand
TTTCGTGTTTGTAGTACACAGTTGTCTGAAGGTATTGAAAAATTCAACTTTGTTGGGCAACATTTAAGGCACCCAGAAATCTTTACTAAATGGTCATTAATTATTGCAACAGAGAAGAATGAAGTATGAGAGTTCAGTAGTGCTAACTGTAAAGGTCTGGCTTTCTAGAAAGGGAGACGATGTTTGATCCTTCAGCGTTGATTTACGCTTACCGTGAGCTACGTTATCACAGTTGTGGAGGGGAGGTGGCCTTATGGTTTGTACTCTCGACTCCGGTCCAGATCGAGCAGTCTGGGGAAGAACTTTACTCTCACAGTGTCTCTCTCGACCCAGGTGTAGAAAATTGAATCAGCATATTCAATGATTGAGGGGGGGGGGGGGGGGGGTAACTCTGCGATGGACGGGAATCTCATCCAGGAAGGGGGGAGGGGGGGGGGGTGAGAGGTTGGGATGGGTGCAGAAATACTTCTAGTCGCTTCATGCTTTAGACACGGTGTCAGGCTCCGACCAGGTGGTCCACAAGGCTCGTATGAAGACTTCACCTTTTACTTTACCGTTACATTTTAGCGTTGTTTATAACATTTAGCAGTAATATGCAGGTGCATACATAGTCTGTTTTATATTTTTTCAAGCCAGAAAACAGTAGCAAGATTTTGAACTTGGGTTAACTTCAATACATACAGGCAGCTGTTTTTTTCTCTGTACCACTGGCTGAAGTTTTCCCTTGTTTGTTGTTTCCTACTTTCTTTGCTGGAGATTTGTCACTTTTCGACTGTGTCAACCATGATGGCAACTTGCGAATTTTTTGTAGCAAAGGTGCTGGCTCCACTACTGGCTTGGAAGGTGAACCTGTGTCTTGCTTAGACTAATACAATATGTAAATATAAAGAACCACACAGTTAAAAACGATTTTCATTCAAGCATATATAAATGCCATCACAGATGTGCTCCAAATATGCTAATTCTAATTTCTGGAAAACATAAACAGTAACATCAGATTGAATATGATTATTATTCCAGATGCCAAAAGCAAATGCATAATCACGTAACTACTGCAATTTACCCTCAAACAAACAAACTTTACGGGAATTGACATCTTCCCAGTCCATTGGCCTCTTTTTTTTGGGGAATGGCAGGGAATAAGGCTGACAGTTACTTGTGATCATTTCGTGGCTAGTCTTACGAAGCTCGTTTTGTCCTGGCCAAGGCACTCATCAGAGACCTTCCTGCTTGCAAACGCGTTGGGCATCGTGCCCAAAGGGAGCAAAGAAAATCATTTTTTGGAGCAACTTTTCCTCCTCTCCCACTCTGTGGGGACAGAAAAATAGAGACCCTAGACTCAGGGGGAAGGGGGGGGGGGGGAATCCCAGAAAAATTTGGTGGGGGGTGTATGACAAACTTCCCAAAACCCTCACCTTATTCATGACCAAAATCTGGGATTTTTGTACTCTATTTATGACCTGAACAGAAAGACATATATCACCAGCTCAAGGCTAGATTGCAAAAACCATACCCTGTTTATGACCAAAAATGACCAAAATCAATGCCCCATTTTTGACCAAAAGTGCTGAAAACCCTACCCTTTAGAGATGGACATACCTATATAGCCCATATATGTAAGGGAGTACCCTCTCGGCCTTGCCTGGGAATAAGGGTTTTTGCACTTGCTCTTTCAGAAGGTGTAACTTTAGCATGTATGATGTACATACTGGCCCAAAAGCCATTCTCACTCCTCCTCAAATTATAATTGTACTTCTGTAATGGACCTTTCCCATATTCCAAGGTACAATGGCACTGAGTCGAGGTCAGAGTGGAAAAAAATACAGCTAATGTCTGGAAATGTCCATTACAACCTCACTCTGGTGTTATTGTTCAAATTCACTGAAGTGGAATGAGGGAAAGGTCTATTTGAATTTCCTAACTTCATTTGCTTGTCGGTCAAGCGTGGGGCAGAATCCACTGCCTTGTCTGCAATTAACCTACTTACCATTGGACAAAACTTATTCTTTTGCATGCAGGGAATTGGAGTGGGAATTGTGAGTTTTAAGAAACATAAATTTACATGTATTTACCTTATTGTGTAGTAACTAAGAGATTCATACCTCCCCCCAGGAAGGTCATAAGAAATTCTGAGGGGTGGGGATCAAAGAGGGGATATGTACATATTTCTTGAATTATTTCATACAACTACCAAAATTCTGAGAGAGCAAACAATACAAAGTGATGTTATGTAACTGCTTACCGACAAGTTGAAACCTGTTATAATTATAGAGTTATAAAACAGGTAAAGATTTACAAATAAAATAAATAAAATTAGAACACAGATCATTACCACACTGGATATAGAATTGGTTGTTTCATCTTTGGGAGGTTCTTTATCAGTGATGTTCAGATCTGTCCAAGCTGCTTGGTGAGTTGTCAAAGATGATGGCCTGTTGTCCAAAAATTCATCCAGGAATGATTCTGGAAAAAAAATTATATTTGTTTGTCAACAAGTGCAAGTCATGCAGATTTTAAAATCAAGGTTAATTACATTTCAGCATATGTTGCCAGTACATGTACATGTATAATTAAACAATAGCCTCCATTTGAGGTGAAAATATGCCAGGATATTTGTCAGCGGACATAACAGGTATCAGTTCCCAGAAGTGGAAAAATGGCCAATCAAAATTTAATACTGTAAATTAACTTTAGTTTGGAAAAGGCTATGGCAGAAATAAGAGTCCAAAATGTGTAACTCCAGAAAATATCCATACCTCCCCCACGGAAGCGATTTTTTCTAAGACCGAAATTCCAATGAAGCTTCATACATTTCTTTAAATGTTTTGGCCTTACAGAACCTCCCACCCCCCAGAGGGTCAGAACTTCATGGTAGCCCACAAATCCATATATGGATAAGACATTTCATATATGGACATATATGGCTAAGACAATATGGGGAGTGTGCTATATATGTGGGCTAGCATGAAGTTCTTGCCCCCCAGAGAAATTCCAATCCCTTCTGTGGGGGGAGTATGGATATTTTCTGGACCTGCACAATATAAGATGATGAGTGATAAAGACATTCAAATACAGGTTTTACTCGCGAGTGTTTTGTAGTGACTCCCATGTTTACTAAGAAATTAAACTAATGATGAAAATAGTACATGTAAACAAACCCCTATTTAGCAGGCACCTCCCATTTCCCCATGAGACTCAACTGTTATAAGACTGACAAGCAAATCAATGGAAAATTAATTCTCTCTCTCCTACCTGTAGGCACTTTTGATGATGACAAAGGCATTTCCAGATCATTTGCCACAGGGTTATCTGCTGCTGAAAGAATATTATCTGTTGCCTTTCTTGAAGTTTCTGCCTGTTCTTTTTCCATGCCATTTTTGCATAAACTTCCTTCACAGATGACCTCAAAACACAGGCTGTCAGGAAGCAGGGAGATTACATTGCCACTGTTCAGGTCTTTGGTTTCATCTTTCTTCAAGCTAACAAACTTTTCCTTTTCAGTGGCTTTGTAAAAGGTTGGATTGATATGAAGCTGTCAGATAAAAGGGATAATTTAAGCACTTAAGTTATCAATAATTAATGATGTTAAGCAACAAGCAAATAGTGATTATTAGCACCATATACCAACATGCATGTACTATGGAAAACCTGTCCAGGAAAGAAATGCTTTTTTTCAATTTAACATGATTTATATAGGACAAAAATCAATGAGGACAAAAATCATGAGGGCATTTTACATGTAAACCCTGATATCAACAATTAAAGTGTGTTTCTCTGAGTATTGACGACTAGGCTTCTTAATATATTTTAAATATTTCAAATACAATACAGGACAGTCATGTTATAACACTTAAAAGGAACTATCTCACAATTTGCACATTTGTTCTTAATCTGTGTTAATCTTCTCCATCCTTAATTAACCATCCTTGATCCTTTATAGTATATTAAATTTTCATTTGATGAAATTGAAAATATTTGAACCAGTGACAACCATTTTAACGAACGCAAATATAAAGTACATTCTCTTCTCCAAAAAAAATTATATTTTTTGTGTTTTCTTTAAATGTTATTTATGTCTTTATTAATGTGAAGAAATACTGAAAAGCAATAAGATCCTCTAATGTTATTAGAGGACATGATTGTTACTATGACAACATCAATATCCTTACAAGTGAAAGGAAAAATATCATCTTTACTTTGCACAATATTGAGAAATCAAATTTTATTTCATCAACTCACAAGATCTATATTTTAAAAAGCAGACTAGCTACTTTATTTATACAGGAGAACATAAAACATAGACCCCCCTCGGTAGACCAGGTCCATAGACTGGGCCCATCAAATATGGACCAAGTCCATAAACCCCCTTTCATGGACTGGGTCAATAGGGCTACCCCCTATTTTTACTACCCCATATAAACAAAGACGCTGGTATGCTTGATTGCTGGCTCATGTCTCCATGTGACTGACATGGACAAAAGTAAGCACTGCTCTTTTATTATGATTCCTTTGTGTTTGCTTGTAGTTTTATTTTATTTTATGGAGTTTTAATGTTTTTTTTTCTACCTAACATGTGGATGAAAACTAAAGAAATGGTATTAAAATGTGACGTAATGAAAGATTGCAAAGTTGAAAATTAAATACTGTGAAGAGGATATTTATTTATTTTATTTATTTACAAACTTCGCCATATGCCCAACAGTTATCGTCAAAAATAATGTTACCGTTACAACCGGTTTCTCGATCTCCTAGCAATGAAGGATGTTCTACAGTGTAGCTACCATTTCACTTGAGATGCTGTAACCCGCGTTTTTCATATAAACGAACATAACTAAACCCATACATTGTATTTTATATCTGATGACTTACGGGCAAAATAGTGAGTTTTTCATCTGTCAATTCCAGAACTGCATGCGATCTTGACACTCGTTTATCAGAAACCTGTTGGTAAAAGATTTCACGATATAATAAGCATGAAGCGTGTTGATCGAAAAAATACCGAATGTTTACATCAAACAGCTGTATGAGAATGGTTCATTTACCCCAAGGAAAGGTCCCCTTCCGATTGTGGTTTTACCCGGGGGAATCGCAATGTCCTTTCCTCCTTGTTGAGGCCTCAGTGTAAAGGTAGCCATTTTAACTGTAATTTCATAGCTGTAGTGCTGCTGAAGATCGAAGGTCCATTAGTTGTCTGAGACACCGTCTGAAGTTTGTTTTGCTAAGAGTCAGTGCTGCAGAGATTCTGCAGCAAATTTTGCGCCCGCGGAGAGAGGGCAGTTCGCTTGAGTTTAAGGCATGTCTTCATCCATGTATGATGCATAGTTTGTCTCGCAGCAGCATCGTACCCAACGTGATCACTTCATAGGCGGTTTGTCAACGAGTAATTTTGAAAAATGTGAGGAAACTTCAGTTTTGTTTCCAATCGT
>JAHPZR010041811.1:0-10000 GCA_019787425.1 Platygyra sinensis | reverse complement strand
TGTCAAATGAGTTCGCTTCTCGTATGTTTTTGTTCTGTAACACCGAGAGAACTCTTAGCGAACGAGCTCCAGACTGTTGGAGAAGCATTTCATCGTTGTCCTATATTGTTTTCATTTTTTCTAAATGGAACCAGCTCAAAACGACTGATTTAAGGTGTTTATCGCACAAAAAATATTTATATTACAAGGTTAAAAATAACCATGGCATTATCAGGGTCATATCTGAAGGAAAAATTAAACACGACTCTTAAACAACGAACAGAAGTCTATAACTAAAGTAGTCATTTGAGTGTGGCCAGTTGAACGGCTGCATCACACTAGGTATTGTAGCGTTCATTTCAAGCCTTTAGCGGTCTATTGCCTTAAGTTAGCCGTATTGTTTGCATTAGCAGGGCGGAAGGAAAGAAAAGTTTTTTCATCAGTGACAGCTTGAACTGGCAAATGGCTGTTTAGCACACCTTGGGAGATAAGCCTTTTTGTTATTTGGTTGTCTATAATTGATGGAAATTTTTTTCCTATCTCGAAAGTTATTTCAGTTGTAGTCTTGATAAGCTCGAGATATCAAGAGTTGTCGGAATGTGCATTAGTTGATTATCAACAATAATTTATGCCCACAAAAGCACAAGGAAAGTTTGCTTCAGAAATATAGAATTCAGTTTTAGTCGAACGTTGTTGTCAATTTTTCAGCAAAGAGGCCAGTAATTCGTCGATCGGTACAGCAAAAAGGAGTCGCATTTTGTGGGAAACTGGTTTACAATTTATTGGCAATCAACATCAAAACATGAAATAAAAAGTTACGAATATTGATTGAAATATTCACCTGTGTAGCTCCCTGATCTATTGTATTTTATTTCTTTTTTTGCATATTAATGATCACCTGCCTGTAAACCTGACGTTTTATTATGGCTAAGAAAATTAACGATTTCCAATTTCCTTGGAGCAGACAATTCGTCGATTACCAAAGCGTCTAACATGCGCAGTTTTCTCAAGATAACCGAAACCTTGCATTAGTCGTCGACAAATTAACCTGTCCCGTGCTCTTGTCCCATGCTCGAGTCATGTAGAATAATTCACCTTTTAACCGAGCACAAAATTCACCATCTTTATTCACTCATCACTGTCAACCCTGTTCTTTGAATATTCCACGGAATTGCATGAGATATCTGAAGGCGTTGCAAGATCTCGGAGGATTTTCCGACGACACACGAAGCTGATCCGAAGTTCAAAGAGATTTTCTCGGAAATGGCTTATCTCTCATTCAGACTACTGCTTCATTGTGGTTTGACATGACTCAGTAGTAAACCAAATCCAAATAATTTACACTGAATTAGTCAGCTCCCTTCAAAGGGTCACCAAGACTCGACCAAGCAAGCTGAGAGTTTTCTAACAGGGAGCGCCGCAAATGTTCAACATAACAATACCAGGTGGTCTTCGGACAAATTCTAAAATCAGATGGTTTTAACAAATCCTCGAAAGTTCACTCCCACAAATTTCCACCGGACCAAATAGAACAGACTGTCGTCTGGCGGGTGTCATGTGTTAAAGCTTGAAGTCTGGACGAGAACCAACTAGAGCTTACGCTAAGACGGAAAATACTTCCAAGTATATATAGATATAGACCCTTTGCATAAATGGCGCCTCAATTTGACCAACAATACTCGTACATCTTTAGCCTCACATTCATGTGAAAATTCTTTTGTCTTTAAACATGAATGTGAGGCTAAGGATGTACAAAGTATTGCTTTTCCAATTTAGGCGCCATTTATGCAAATTTATCATGCAGTTTTGTTTAGGTATGTTTAGCAATTTCCCATAGTTTTTCCATTGACGTTTGCTTCGTTTTCGGGATATTGTGTAATTTTATTCAAAAATCCAATCAATTTTTCCTAGGGGCGTGCCTTTTTTGCATAAGTTATTTTTAGAGAAACCCAGAGTAAAAAACTTCGGAGCAATGTTTCTGAGGTAAAGCGAGAGCCAACATGCCAAAATTCAGCTATTATTGAGCACTTTGAAAATATGGCCGAAACATCATGCACCACATAAAAAAGTCACGAAATAAAAAAATCAAATAGCAACTAGTTCAAAAGTGATTAAAATGAATTGCAGGAATTTTATTCCAATATTATCTGACAAGAAAAAAGATCTTACCGTAATAAGGCATAAAAAAGG
The DNA here is from genome assembly GCA_019787425.1 of Platygyra sinensis. Classification (NCBI taxonomy): domain Eukaryota; kingdom Metazoa; phylum Cnidaria; class Anthozoa; order Scleractinia; family Merulinidae; genus Platygyra; species Platygyra sinensis. The sequence goes on along the minus strand of JAHPZR010041811.1, from coordinate 7,831 downwards.
AACATTTCTAAGACGTTTACATTAGCGCCTAAACCAGGAAAAAATTAACCTTGTTACTTCTTTTAAGGTAGCCTATAGGGGGGCCCATAGGGTAGCCCAAGGGGTAGCCTAAAGGGTAGTCCATGGGCTTGGGCCCAGGTAACCTGCGATCAGGCGTGTGTTTTTTTTTTTTTTTGGAAAGAAGGGAAAAAACTACGCCCGATACATTTATTTCACCAGTCGCTAACCGCCCCCGAATTTAAATAAACTAAGGTGTGGTCGAACTGTCACTTTACGAGCCAATCAGCATTCACCGGAAGTCAAACAGCTTATGTACAGCTTGCGTGCAAACAAGTGCTGGTATTTCTGCGATAATAATTTATCCTTTAATATCACGGTAACCGAAAACAAGGAATTCACTAGCAAGAGCTGTTTCACTGCTGACGGCATCGTGCTGGCAGAACTGTTCAAGAGCGTAGAATTAGATACGCATAACTCTTACAGTCAAACCAAGTGAAACTTGAACCCCGCGCTAGTCGCTTCAAGAATGCAATGATGAACTGATTATTCGCTTGCTCGATCCAAGAATACGGCTAACGTCGCTAACGAGTTCCGTTTTCGAAAAATCAATTCTCTGTTGCGACTAGTAGGTTTCAAACCCACTAGTCTTTTGTAGAATGCAATAGTGAATTGATTTTTCGGAAACCGAACCCGTTAGCCGTATTCTTTATGGCAAGCCGATTGTAGCAATATTCAAACATAGGCACGCAAGGCGTGCAAGAGTTATTTTTTTGTGAACTGAAAGGTTTCACAGATAGCAGAATTAAATCGATGACATGTAAAATGTTTTACTAAACAAGCTACAGTAACCTGACACGTCTCCTTATCTTATTTTCTAACAGGCAATTTGATTCGTTCTTTGATACAACCCAAACTGTGATTGGTGTGACTTCAGTACAGAGTAAACAAATTTGCTCTTTCGATCGACGCAGGAGAAACCAAGTCACACTCGATTATTTTGGTCAATCGGCGGGAACCGATTCTTTTGGCCATTCAATTCAAGGACTTCCAAATGCAATCTGAGACACCAGTTGCAAGTCACGCCACTCCTCATTTTTGGCGCGAAACGCGAATGAAAACCCTTCAAGCGAGACAAGTCGATCTCTCGCGACTTCGTCGCTCTCTCGGCTGCTTCGCGGCCATATTACACCCTGAAATTCATGAGGTCGACTTGTGGCAAGTCTACACATGAAAGAAAGAGAAAAAAACTTTCTGATACATTGACAGTCTGATTTTGCACTTTAACTCGACGCCACACAGTCTTCAAAAAAATATCGAACTGAAATGAATGTCATCAAATAAAGCTATAAACTGCTACAGCAGAGACGTAAAAACAGTTTATAAATGAAAGCTTCTTTTTTGTTTAATATCCTGGAAACAATAGCGGACAATTTGTAAGCTCCAATTGAATTTATTCCCATATGAAAAATATTAGTGTCAAGTTACCATTTATAACTAAAAGTAGCAAACATCTCGTGCGAACGATTTTCTCCGACACGAAAAACAAAAGTGTCAAGTTACCGTTTGTAACTAAAAATAGCAAGCATCTCGTGGGAACAGGTGCTGACGATTTGTTAGCTCTAATTGAATTTACTCCCTTGTGAAAAGCAAAAGTGTCAAATTACCGTTTGTAAGTGAAAAATAAAAATATCTCTCTATATCTGCACGCAACAAGAACATAACAATCGTTACCTGTACTTATTGTAAACGTTCGAACTATTTCAAATCAAAATAGTATCGTCTCCCCTAAAACACTTCCTAAGAACTAGAAGCAACGATGCGTGACGTCTAATTGAATTTACTCCTTGTGAAAAACAAAAATATCAAGTTACCTTTGTAACTAAAAATAACATCTCGTTCATTTGCATACAACTAGCTCACGCACTGTTTCAAACCTCAAGGCTCATCTCGTCCATAACTAAAATCCTCAACCTAACCCACCGAAAATGCCGAAGTAAATCCAATATATGAATACTTCCTCCTGTTTTATAAAAGAATAAATATGGCCGTTTTGAACTGTATCGGGATCAAATCTTCTCATACACCATTTACCTTTAAAACAAGAAATTTGATTGGCTGTTTATAGTAGAACCGATCTGATTGGTGTGACATACATACATCTCTCACTCACTCACTCAATCACTCACTCACTGATCCATTGACCCGTACACAGCATACTTGACGCGCCGACTAAGAGGTATTTTTTTGCAAAAAAATAACTCAATAAACCGATATTTCAATTCAAAGAGTCTATTTTAGGTCAATTCAACGCATAAATTTTGGTTCAACAAGGACTTTTTTTTGTTCAACTTCCGATTTTGCATTCAACGCTTTTTGCATTCAGTACACTTTGGTATCCTTCAATGCCATTGCTTCGGTTCAACCTTTTTTTTTAAATTCAACAGCACATTTTGCGTTCAACACTTTTTTTTTCGTTCAAAGCGATTTATTTTCGTTCAAAGATTTATTGCACAGCGGTTGACCGAAACAAATTCGTCCCCAGTCTTCATAGAATTCTCACTGGCCTTCATAGTCCTCCATTTTCCCGCAATTTTGTAAAACAACGAGCAGTTGTCAGCACAAATTCTGGTATGGATCTGTACATCGCCGCAAATGATCCCCGACCGCAAATGATCCCCAGACCGGAAATGATCCCCAAATTGGACAGCAAATGATCCCGAAATTGGACAGCAAATGATCCCGAACCGCAAATGATCCCCAATGTGGACCGCAAATGATCCCCGCCGAAAATGGGGAATGGCATGGAGGTTAGTTTCCGGGATTTTTCCTATTTTTTTAAAATTTTATTTCTATATTTATTTAATTTCATCAACCAAACGATGAATGAGATAAACATGAAGACTGTGTGGCGTCGAGTTAAAGTGCAAAATCAGACTGTCAATGTATCAGAAAGTTTTTTTCTCTTTCTTTCATGTGTAGACTTGCCACAAGTCGACCTCATGAATTTCAGGGTGTAATATGGCCGCGAAGCAGCCGAGAGAGCGACGAAGTCGCGAGAGATCGACTTGTCTCGCTTGAAGGGTTTTCATTCGCGTTTCGCGCCAAAAATGAGGAGTGGCGTGACTTGCAACTGGTGTCTCAGATTGCATTTGGAAGTCCTTGAATTGAATGGCCAAAAGAATCGGTTCCCGCCGATTGACCAAAATAATCGAGTGTGACTTGGTTTCTCCTGCGTCGATCGAAAGAGCAAATTTGTTTACTCTGTACTGAAGTCACACCAATCACAGTTTGGGTTGTATCAAAGAACGAATCAAATTGCCTGTTAGAAAATAAGATAAGGAGACGTGTCAGGTTACTGTAGCTTGTTTAGTAAAACATTTTACATGTCATCGATTTAATTCTGCTATCTGTGAAACCTTTCAGTTCACAAAAAAATAACTCTTGCACGCCTTGCGTGCCTATGTTTGAATATTGCTACAATCGGCTTGCCATAAAGAATACGGCTAACGGGTTCGGTTTCCGAAAAATCAATTCACTATTGCATTCTACAAAAGACTAGTGGGTTTGAAACCTACTAGTCGCAACAGAGAATTGATTTTTCGAAAACGGAACTCGTTAGCGACGTTAGCCGTATTCTTGGATCGAGCAAGCGAATAATCAGTTCATCATTGCATTCTTGAAGCGACTAGCGCGGGGTTCAAGTTTCACTTGGTTTGACTGTAAGAGTTATGCGTATCTAATTCTACGCTCTTGAACAGTTCTGCCAGCACGATGCCGTCAGCAGTGAAACAGCTCTTGCTAGTGAATTCCTTGTTTTCGGTTACCGTGATATTAAAGGATAAATTATTATCGCAGAAATACCAGCACTTGTTTGCACGCAAGCTGTACATAAGCTGTTTGACTTCCGGTGAATGCTGATTGGCTCGTAAAGTGACAGTTCGACCACACCTTAGTTTATTTAAATTAGGGGGCGGTTAGCGACTGGTGAAATAAATGTATCGGGCGTAGTTTTTTCCCTTCTTTCCAAAAAAAAAAAAAACACACGCCTGATCGCAGGTTACCTGGGCCCAAGCCCATGGACTACCCTTTAGGCTACCCCTTGGGCTACCCTATGGGCCCCCCTATAGGCTACCTTAAAAGAAGTAACAAGGTTAATTTTTTCCTGGTTTAGGCGCTAATGTAAACGTCTTAGAAATGTTCCTTTTTTATGCCTTATTACGGTAAGATCTTTTTTCTTGTCAGATAATATTGGAATAAAATTCCTGCAATTCATTTTAATCACTTTTGAACTAGTTGCTATTTGATTTTTTTATTTCGTGACTTTTTTATGTGGTGCATGATGTTTCGGCCATATTTTCAAAGTGCTCAATAATAGCTGAATTTTGGCATGTTGGCTCTCGCTTTACCTCAGAAATATTGCTCCGAAGTTTTTTACTCTGGGTTTCTCTAAAAATAACTTATGCAAAAAAGGCACGCCCCTAGGAAAAATTGATTGGATTTTTGAATAAAATTACACAATATCCCGAAAACGAAGCAAACGTCAATGGAAAAACTATGGGAAATTGCTAAACATACCTAAACAAAACTGCATGATAAATTTGCATAAATGGCGCCTAAATTGGAAAAGCAATACTTTGTACATCCTTAGCCTCACATTCATGTTTAAAGACAAAAGAATTTTCACATGAATGTGAGGCTAAAGATGTACGAGTATTGTTGGTCAAATTGAGGCGCCATTTATGCAAAGGGTCTATATCTATATATACTTGGAAGTATTTTCCGTCTTAGCGTAAGCTCTAGTTGGTTCTCGTCCAGACTTCAAGCTTTAACACATGACACCCGCCAGACGACAGTCTGTTCTATTTGGTCCGGTGGAAATTTGTGGGAGTGAACTTTCGAGGATTTGTTAAAACCATCTGATTTTAGAATTTGTCCGAAGACCACCTGGTATTGTTATGTTGAACATTTGCGGCGCTCCCTGTTGGAAAACTCTCAGCTTGCTTGGTCGAGTCTTGGTGACCCTTTGAAGGGAGCTGACTAATTCAGTGTAAATTATTTGGATTTGGTTTACTACTGAGTCATGTCAAACCACAATGAAGCAGTAGTCTGAATGAGAGATAAGCCATTTCCGAGAAAATCTCTTTGAACTTCGGATCAGCTTCGTGTGTCGTCGGAAAATCCTCCGAGATCTTGCAACGCCTTCAGATATCTCATGCAATTCCGTGGAATATTCAAAGAACAGGGTTGACAGTGATGAGTGAATAAAGATGGTGAATTTTGTGCTCGGTTAAAAGGTGAATTATTCTACATGACTCGAGCATGGGACAAGAGCACGGGACAGGTTAATTTGTCGACGACTAATGCAAGGTTTCGGTTATCTTGAGAAAACTGCGCATGTTAGACGCTTTGGTAATCGACGAATTGTCTGCTCCAAGGAAATTGGAAATCGTTAATTTTCTTAGCCATAATAAAACGTCAGGTTTACAGGCAGGTGATCATTAATATGCAAAAAAAGAAATAAAATACAATAGATCAGGGAGCTACACAGGTGAATATTTCAATCAATATTCGTAACTTTTTATTTCATGTTTTGATGTTGATTGCCAATAAATTGTAAACCAGTTTCCCACAAAATGCGACTCCTTTTTGCTGTACCGATCGACGAATTACTGGCCTCTTTGCTGAAAAATTGACAACAACGTTCGACTAAAACTGAATTCTATATTTCTGAAGCAAACTTTCCTTGTGCTTTTGTGGGCATAAATTATTGTTGATAATCAACTAATGCACATTCCGACAACTCTTGATATCTCGAGCTTATCAAGACTACAACTGAAATAACTTTCGAGATAGGAAAAAAATTTCCATCAATTATAGACAACCAAATAACAAAAAGGCTTATCTCCCAAGGTGTGCTAAACAGCCATTTGCCAGTTCAAGCTGTCACTGATGAAAAAACTTTTCTTTCCTTCCGCTCTGCTAATGCAAACAATACGGCTAACTTAAGGCAATAGACCGCTAAAGGCTTGAAATGAACGCTACAATACCTAGTGTGATGCAGCCGTTCAACTGGCCACACTCAAATGACTACTTTAGTTATAGACTTCTGTTCGTTGTTTAAGAGTCGTGTTTAATTTTCCTTCAGATATGACCCTGATAATGCCATGGTTATTTTTAACCTTGTAATATAAATATTTTTTGTGCGATAAACACCTTAAATCAGTCGTTTTGAGCTGGTTCCATTTAGAAAAAATGAAAACAATATAGGACAACGATGAAATGCTTCTCCAACAGTCTGGAGCTCGTTCGCTAAGAGTTCTCTCGGTGTTACAGAACAAAAACATACGAGAAGCGAACTCATTTGACATCCGCAATCAGTAAACGTCCAGAAAATTTTAACACGATTATCAGAACTACATATTCATAGGAGAAAATTTTTGCATAATAACTTATTTTCTACAAATTTTAACTCCCTTAAATTTCTTGAAGTGCAGGGATCAGACGATCGGGTAAATTTAAAGACCATATAATACTGACGCCTATTTTAAACTCCCTAACTTTAACATAAAGTTAATAAAGGGGGTTAACTGTTTAGGATCTGTTTACTTACTTCAAACTTTCCTCTATCCGTTCTTTGGAGATTGCTTTTATCGCTTCCTTGTGCTGCTTTTCTGCTTCCTTATCTCCATTTGTATGTTTGCCGCGATCTTTCTCTTGTTCCTTGCAGCCTGGTTTGATCGCTCGCCTTACTAAGTAGCCAGCAATGAAAGCAACCGAGATCAATAGTATAACAACCACTACAGTCACTGCAACGCACCTTCTGCGACCACGACGAGCTTCTCTTTCTTCTTGTGGACTAAGAGCAGCCTCCTCCTTGCCTTTAACAGCGGTAAATTCCGCTTTTTCTGCCATTTCTTTGCAGAGATACTCTACAGATGGGGGTTCTGTGACAGTGCCCGTTTAAAAGGACGGCAATTTTTGGAAGACGATTCCGAAAATATATTTGTCATCTCATGAATAGAGTTTTTTAGCCTATCGCCTGGTTGGGTTTGTTTACAGGGTACAATACAAGTAGATTATAGCTTAGCAGATGTTTCGCCTTGTTACTCACTCTTTTAAATTGATGGGATATCCAGGAAACACGTAACAAAGATGTCTTTTGCCGCTTAACTCTTTAATCATTGGGCAAATGTCTCAGAGGGGGCAAACTTTGATATAGCTACAAAACAATGATGCAGGGCATGGATGTTGAATAATGTATTCTCAGTTTACGCAACAGAAATGATTTACCTACTGATCGAAAATGTAAATAAATAGACTGAATCAAGTCAGTATTTCAATATTGCGGTCAACATATACAGCTTCCAATTATTGCAATTCCTTTTTGGTTGTATTTTTAACCTTGTAGTGGCCCAGTTGAGTAAGGATAAAGAAATAAAGAAAAAAAGTTTTTAAAAGCTATTTCCTCAACTCAGAAACATTAAGCAAGAAATAATCATGATAACAATGAGAACTACTCCAATAACATGATCCCATTTTTACAAGCTCTTATATTAAAAATGGGTTTCGATAAAACACTGACCATTGGTCTTGGTCAGCTAACTGTTACTGACCCCTCCACTAAGCCCCTAACTGGTTCCTCCACTGACCCATCTACTGAACCCCCTACTGAACCCTATACTGACCCCTACCGACCTCCCTACTGAACCCCCTACTGACCCCCCTAATGAACCCCGTACTGGGCCTCCTACTGACCTTCCTACTGAACCCCACCCGGGGCTTCCTTCTGACCTCCCTACTGAACTTCGTACTGAGCCTCCTATTGACCCCC
>JAHPZR010041810.1:0-11255 GCA_019787425.1 Platygyra sinensis | reverse complement strand
CCTCGATATCTTCATTTAAAAACGTTCAGAGTTTCGAAAGGCTTAAGATTTCTTTGTAAACTACTCCACAATGACACTGTTCAGTAGTCGAAAGTCCTTTGTCCCGTAGAGGTATTAAAAAGAGGAATGTTTAAAAGTTGCGAATTTCGAGTCTCACAGCCACTTATCTCTGCTTGCTTTAAAAAGAGCGATGAAAGGTAAGCGGGAGCGGGGCGCAGAAAAGAATGGGCGCTGAAACGCCAGCTCGGCTCTTGAGCGATGTGTGATGCGGAGAGAGACTGTAAATATTGAAAAAATAAAGGATGGCGGCTCACGGCGGTGTGACAAGATCCGGGGGAGTTGGAAGATATGCAAATGATCCTTAGTCTCGCACACGATGCAGATGAAGAATTTATGGAAGATGCATTGCTCAAAGAGGCCGAACCTATTCAAGTAACGGAAGTCACAACTGTTTTCCAAAGGTTGACATCGAGCTTGTGAAGAACGTGAATCAAGCTTTGCTTGTAAAGACGAGAACAGAGGAGGGAGAAAATGCCTCTAAAGCTCTAAATGCCATTCCAGGTATTATTGCAGAGCTTAGAAAAAAATTGAAAAATTCCAGAAAAGCGATGCAATCTCCTACAAGTTTAGGGAAAGGCAATGTAAGCTCAATTTTGTATTTTCTTACGAGCAAAAAATTTGTTAGAATTCTCAAAAGTCTGGATCTTCCATGCTTTTCTGGCAAGGGCAAAGCAAAGCAGATTGACACACTAAAAAAAATTCTCTCAAATGTGGAAGTTGTCAATACCAAGTATCCTACAAAAGTGTGTGTCGTTTTTTTTTATATCGCAATATTTTGCATTCTTAATGCGTGTAGTCTGCAGGTCTTCCCGCCAAACTGAACATTTTGCCCGTCACGTGACATTGCGCGCCAGGCCTCCACTCAGAGCATGTGCGTTTCGTCTGAGTGGAGCAGCTTGGTGAGTTAGATCCTGTCGTTGTTGAGATTTTCCGCTTTTCTAACTTAACATACTTATCTGACGGATCACACGTGTGTGTTTTGTTTTTCCGGCCGATTGACGACAACAGTAGGCTTTCCCTCAAGCATTACAGGAAGATATTTTGATCATGAACTAAGGGTTCTGGTTAATCATTATTACAGTCTAAAAATCTTACTGTGTAAGGGACTTATTTGTTTCAAAATATTTATTACGTAGAAGAAGAGATTTTTTAAGCAAATTAGCTAAAAAAAATTGCGATAGAAAAACCAAAAACCTTCTCGGTTAAAAAATACGACGACGTTTCAACGTTCGCTTAACGTCATTAGCAAGTCAATAATGAATAAAGTGAGAACGAATATAAATGCAAAAGAGTTCCTGGGAGACACGGGTAACAAAATGAAAGTATGCAAATAACAAAGTAATCGCACGCAGAGCAACGTAAAGAGTTTGGCGCGAATAGGGTCTTTTTGAGTATTTAAGGTGGCTGGAAACAGTTTCCAGTATTTTCCAAGACTTAAAGTTTGATGGGTCATTATAACCACTTTTTATTGGTTAATGCCTCAATCATGGTCTCAACAAACTGCCTAATCATTGGTGAACAAGTTGCTGTTAATTTTGTGGCACAATAGGTTACCATAGCAACAATATTACCTGCTAAAAACACCCTTAGTTTTAGCTTTAGGGACTTATAACTCAAAAGCGAGCTCGGTGACCCCCATTTTTTATTATCGAATTGTAATTGGCATGATAAGATGCAACTTTTTGCAAAGTTTAAAAAAATTCATTTAAGGGAGTTCAGAGCCACCTTAAATTTCGAAAATTTTGTGAATACCATGATTGAGGCATTTACCGATAAAGAGTGGTTGTAGTGACCCATCAAACTCTAAGTCTTGGAAAGTACTGGAAACTGTTTTCAGCCACCTTAACTCGGGGTTCAATTCCTTAATGAATAACATCTCAAAAATTAAACAATCAACTTAGATCTACATTTCTTTAGAACCGAAAACTGTTTGTCAGCCAAATCAGTCTTCAATAGACCGTGTTGCTCAAGATGCCTCCCGATCGCAGAGTATTTGTGTTCGTTAATGCGCTGGTGTAAGTACCCGACATAATCTGCGTCGCACAGATCACATTCAAATTTATAAACCACGCATTGACAATAGGGGGCTTCTTCTTCATTTTATATTCGATTTCGTTCTGTAAATAAATGCCAACTCGGCCGCCTATTTTTGATTTTCGATGGTTGGAGACAAAATTGTATCCTGTGATATTTACAAGCTTTAAAGTCACAGTAAGCCACGTTTCTGACACGCCAACAACAGAGAATGACCTATTGAGATTTTTGAGAAGAAGATTTAGTTGATCGAGGTTTTTTAACAAGCTGCGGGCATTTAATTGCAAATACAAAACATCGATTTCTCATTTAAAGAACTAACCTGATCATTAATATCTTCCTCGACCATATATCTGCTAGTCGGTAGGCGAGTAAGAAATTTTGAATCCGGGTCAAGATGAAAACCAACAAAAAGTTAGAAATTCAAGAGCATCGAATGTAATAATTGAACTTTAGCCTGTAAAGATAACAACTTATTAACCGAGAGTAAGGTCTTTACGGTTAAATTTGCCTTGTAAGGCTTTTTGTGTACTTTTGTCTGTGGGCGTTGAGGGAAAATAATGCCCTAGAATTAACTAATCAGATGGCGCGTTAATCAGAGCATTCGTTAGGTGGGTTTCGAACAAAAGCCACATAATCATTAGTTTTAACATTTAAGTTGAATTTAATATAAACCAGCAGTTATCAAAGCAATTCAAAGCTGAGATCGCTTAGAAAAAGTTCATAATGTGAAATACATACATTTCTTAGAGCATATGTTTCCTTGTACCGCCAAAGGATCACAGACGTAAAGAATGAACCTTGTCACCGGGAACTCTTGACGACATCCCCGATAGTCTACGTACTCTTCGGGGGATGCATGGAAACCTGTCAAAGTAATTTTATTTCATTTTATAGAAGAAATCTGGTCATGAAGGAGAAGATCACTACTAAAATATTTTTCAACTTGGCCCGAACCAGCAGTGGAAGAATCATGGGAGGTCTAAAGAGACTGGAGCTATAACTTAGCCACCCCTCCACGGACACTGTTGAGTGGGCCTTGGTAAATCCCGTGACGGTCAACATCCGTGACGGTCAAAATCCATCATGGAAGCGTCACGGATCTGTCACGTGGCTAACACGTCACGGTTTTTCAATGAAAACTTAGCTTTTCAAAGCGAATTGGCCTTCATCCGTCACGGATTATAGCTAGGCCGTCACGGATTTCTGCAAAAACTTACGTTTTTAAAGCGAATTTGGCCTTCATCAGTCACGGATTTCAGCAAAAACATAGCTTTTTAAAGAGAATTTGGCCTTCATCCGTCACGGATTATAGTTAGGCCGTCACGGATTTCAGCAAAAAAAAACTTAGGTTTTTAAAGCGAATATTGATCTCCATCCTGTCTTAGTAGCCCTCTGTAGATTTGTCACGGATCCGTCACGTATATGTCACGGACAATACGTCACGGGTTTTACCCATTTTGACCGTCACGGGTTTTACCAACCTCCTGTTGGAGTAACAGTTTTTTTTTTAAAGTACTGTCAAGTAGATATGCTCGGCAGACAAAGCCTAACTCGCCATTAGATAATTGCTACTGATTCATAAAATGTTATTGAATTCCATCCGGGAATGATAGTGGGCTGGTGTAGAGTGTTATGAGTATTGTACAGCGCTGCAAATGATGCCCGACCGCAAATGATCCTGAAACTGCAAATGATCCTCAAATTGGACCGCAAATGATTCCGAACCGCAAATGATCTCTGATGTGGACCGCAAACGATCCCGTCTTAAAACGAGGAATGACAAGGAGTTGTTATTTATCTATTTTTCAACATCCAACGATAACCTAAATAAATCTAAAGAAAAGATGCTGACAACGTAAAAAATTCTCAAGGTTAATAATTCCACCTTATTTTCTCTTGACAACTCTTCCGAAAAAATCATGGAAATACTCTAGCTCGCGTACAGCGATGCCATTTCTCAATTGGCTCGATCTACAACAATAATATAGCTCCGACTAGCTTGATGCTACCACAACGAAGACATAAACAAATTTGTGTTAATACCACTAGTAAGAGCGATCGTGACATATTCTGTGAGATAGAAAGTCCGGATCTCAACTCGAGGCTGGTTTGGCTTTCGCATCTGCAATTTAAGGACGTTCGCGCCCAAAAACTTCCCACGTACAGATTTTTTTAAAACTTTGACTGCAAGTAGAAAGTGATAAGATTAGATGAAAAACGTAAAAAAAATCGGGGGTCACCGAATTCGTTTTGAAGATAAGGCGCATCACAGATCATAGCATTTCTAGGATTTCCAGCCACTGAGGCGATTCTGGCCGGATTCATTACTATCGGCATATATTTAAGTTGACGAATCATATCTAAGTTATGTGTGTTTCACACAGCATATATAGGCTTATTTGATAGATCTTTGCTACATATGCCATTAAATCAGCTAGAATTAACCTTAAAAAATGCAACTTCTAAGTTACGCACACCAGTATCCATGTACCAATTCGACCCTATTTGAATAGTATATGAGAAATAATTGAAACTTCCCACGTACAGATTTTTTTGTTTTTTAGTATAATGGAAAGAATCAGAAAAGGAAGTGATCTGCCGAAAAAAAAGTGGGGGTCACCGAGCATCCAACAAAAATATTCGCACACAAAGTTAACGCAAAGGTCATCAGCTCTATATTTTGTTGAGTTTTTGACAGGTTGCGCGCGCTTGAAAATGACGTGGCACGCGCGTGACCAATGAATAGCGTGCGCACTAGAGATGCGCAGTAGCAATGGGCGCGAACGTCCTTAAAGCCAAAAATTTCACACTGATGATGTTGACGTGCACTAAATCTGGACAGGAGCGCTCAATGGCTTACGGACGAAAAGTGTGACAGCCGAAAGCCGTTTTCGTGTAAGATTTCCTCGTCAAAGAAGTCTTGCTTCATGAACTATCTTAATGTTTCCACCGTCGTAGCTAGTAACAGGCCAACCGAGGCACTTGCCTCGGTCATTTCTTTGGCTTTTGTTGTTTATAGTACCTAATACCTAGGAAGAGAACTCAACCATGGACTGATTGCCTCAGTCATAAGTTATTCATAGACATTGCCTCAGTCAAAATTTTTTTCTGGCTACGGCCCTGGTTTCATCACTACAAACCGGGGTATCGAAGGTTTCTTTTTTGTTTCGCGTGATTAGCGTACAACCAAAACAGGAAATTGCATTTGAAAAGTCTTTAGCAACCAGGATGTGACTAAACGTGCAGGCGAGAAAATTAGACACGATTTAGTCATAGTTATCTACTAGCTATGATTTAGTTGAACAACTTGAGATGCAGAATATTGAGTGACTGATCTGTTCGCAATTTTCGCTTCGATTTAATTGTTTTTACTTACATGTAATAGTTATATGTAGGCAAAGCCGAGAGGCACTCCGCAAAGCTTTTATAGTTTTTATGGCACATGTAATCTATCCGAAGAACTATTTTATCATGAGGATTATATCTATATAGAATGTGCTCAGTTATGGCTTGTTTCTGGTTGGTATATATATACAAACTTGAAGCCTGTAACCGAGGAACCAACTCTATGCCATTCCTCGTTATTCGGCGGGATCATTTGCGGTCCACATCGGGGCCAGCCATTTGCGTTTCGGGATCATTTGCGGTCCAATTTGGAGATCATTCCTGGTCTAGGGAATATTTGTGGTCGGGGATCATTTGCTACGCTGTGTACAGCGCTGCAGCGTATCATATCAAGCATATGAAAATGAGCTCTTTCACTATTTCATGTAGGTCGTACTTGTCTTCGAGCGATCGTGCTTTTTGCAGAAGCCTTCACTTTGCATCAAGAAAATATCGATTGAGAAAGATCTTTATCCAAGACAGGGTAAAAAGTGTGGGCTTTTATTCTCAGGGCAATCCCTCTCAAGTTGTTTTTAGACATGGTATCCATTTTCTCCGGGGATAATATTATCAAGGAAGGTAGCCCGCGTTGCAGACGAACTAAACCCCGGTATACCGCAGGCTACAAGGAAGGTTGCGTGAATGATTTCGTGGAGGATGCGCCATTTGGGCTGTTTACGTGCGAAAAATCCGCGTCATTGGATTAACTATTTCTATAGATCCTCTTAAAGTGCACCTAACCCCAACTTTTTTTTCGCGCTAAAACGAATCTGCTTGTTATTTAAAATACTTCTGCGAAAAAAAAATTTGATTCGGATAAATCCTCGATTTTCTGTGCCCCGAAGAAATCTTGAAAATACGTCAAAACACCGCCATTTTGTTGCACGACCGAGTCTGAGGAGAATGGGTCCAGCAGCTGTTGTGACGTCTACCCAGGAAGACGAGTATCTCCCGTTCTCTCATTTCCTTGCAAAACATATTCGAAAAGTGCGCAGAAACGCCTTTCAGAGGTGCTATCGGCTGTTGCAGCAATATCCCAGACTTAAAGAAAGATATACTATACAATTTAATAGCGATGATCGGCCAATAGTACAATAAAAACGTAAATGATGGTTGATTTTGTCGAATTATCGGACAATCGAACTAACTGTGAGGACCATTGAAGAACTCTAAATGGAATTTGTTTCGCAGACATTCAAACGCTGTTTTCAAAATTTTCTCCTGAAAGCTAACCAGCAATTTGTAGAGATACTCACGGCAACCTATGTCTTCCAATCCTATAGTATTTATAACATATCCGGCAAAGTCGTGCGATAAATTACGAAGCATTACGACCGATATATAAGCTTACTGATATGTAAACAAGTCGCAACTATACGCCGCCAACCAATACTTATTTCTCTTTCGATTCAGATAAAAGTCCAAGACTAATCCTTTAACATTACATAATAACAAAAATGTTAGACTCACAGAGTTTTTCGAAGGTTTGGAAGAGAGCAGATCGACAAAAATTCTGTGCAATAGTGTCGAAAAAATGACCGCGTAATATTATCTGCTGACCGCTTACTGAGGGAGCACATCCTGTTCGCTTATCCGATGAATTTCACTGCAAGCATTGAGAAAAAATTACATCGGTCATTTTTAGTTACGACTTAAAACGTGTAACAATTTGAAGTAGGTAATTGAATGAAATGCTACCTTCCGCTTTCCTCCCCGCAGCTTCAAAAATAAAGGTCCAAACAGTTCTACGATTTTCAATCGCCGGATCGATGCCAGTGTTTTAGAGGTCATCATCTCTCGAAAACTGCAACACGTACTTCGCTCTTATAAACACGAAGCATTCCAGAAAGTAAATTACAAACTGGGTTTAATAGAACAACACTACCTTGACAATAACATTAAAAATAATATTTAAGAGTGCCTGCCTGTAAAAATCAGACAAATTCTTAATTTCGCGGCAAGGGTCGAAAATTCGATTTCGCTCATACTTTTATGGTAGATAGACTAGGGCATGACAAAATAAACTGGATAGTTTTTTTTTTGCAAAATACCTTTTTATTTCAAAGAAAAATTCAAATTACCAAATTCCGTTAACATCGTCATTTGACGCACCATTTTATCAAACAAGTTCGAGGGCCTCGCATGCAAAAACAAATTATTCTTCCGTCTTTAAAGCACTCAGATAGTTTCGTGCAATGTTTAAATGTGTACTGGCTCGATTTCTGGGAATGTTACGTCGTCTTTTTGGGTGCAAAATAATAATTGAAGACATTTCATTCACTTAAAAGTACTTCGTGAATATAATTAATTTTCACCATGTGCGAAACCTTCAAATGGATTAAGCTTCCGGTGGTTGAATCGTAGAAGGATGGTCTACAGATTCCTGTAAAAATTTCTTTGGGCAAATGATTGTGAGCGACGCGAGAGCTTTTCAAAGTACGTTAAAAATGCAAATATTTGACCTTCCGTCGTCAAATTTCAATTTACGGGTTAGACGTCTATTTTAGCACGCACCACATGTCTTGACCTATATTAAGTTGAAATAGACACAGAGCTAATAACGTCGAAATGTTCTAACCTTATTTGCCATAAAAGGAAGTTCCAAAAGCCGATTTTTTTTTAATGTGACAATACTTAGGTGCGCGGTAAACTAATCGAGCACTGGCATTCATGACTCTTTGAAGTTTCTTAATTTGATACTCATGAGCACCGTACAATAAACCATTACAGTAATCAAGCCGGCTTGTGATGAACGCGTGAACTAGCCTCTCGGTGGACTCACGAGACAGATACTTCCTAATGTGCCGGATATTGTACAGATAGTAAAACGCGCTAGCGCAAGCCTTAGTCACATGAGTCGACATGTCCAGATGAGAATCGAACCAGGTGCCCAAATACATTCTCGCTAACGGCAACTGTAGACGGGCTTTAAACACTCGTAGGAACTTTGTGTTTAGGTAATGAATTTACTGCAGTCAAAGCAGTCCTTGAGTTTTCTTTCGTGCTTTTCATTTCCTGCTCCTCCACCTCGTATCTAGCTTTCCATTCCTAATATACAAACAGCTCGTCCACAAAGAGGTCTTCCCGGTCGTCGCTTGAAATATTGCGAAGTGTTCTCAAAGCTCCAAGCAGTGATTTCACAGTTAGTTCGGAGTCTTTCGAATCGAAACTTACCTCTGACTCCAGTAATGAAAAAAAAAAAGATTCTCAAACAAAACTCGGACGTTTTAGACCCAAAATATATTGGAACGATTTATTTTGCTTTCCATTTTCTCGAGCAAATACAGAGAGCAAACTGAGGCCCCATTGTGTTTGGTTCCTGGGTAGACGTCATCAACAACCGCCGCCCCAGACTCCCTGAGACTCGGTCGTGCAACACTTCAAGCGCGACTTTGAGAGCGCATAGAAAATCGAGGATTCAAGCAAATTCAAAAATGTTTGCGCCCAAATGCTTCAAATAACAAGTAGATTTGATTTAGCGAAATTTTGGGGTTAGGTGCACTTTAAAGACCAGACTAAACGGACTCACAAGTAGAGGCAAGTTGAAAAGTTTCTTGGCAACTTGCTAAGCGGCTTGCGAAGCTGCGAGTCCGTTTGGCCACTCAACGCAGGTCAGTCTTGGCAAGTTCAATTTGGTGCTACTAGCAACAACTTGGGAATATGTTTGGCCTGGTGTAGTCTTTGAATAATTTAGAAGATTTCCTCGGTATTGAGACCTCTAAGGGGATGCCCAGCTCATCATGTATTAGCTTTTTTTCCACGAATCAACGAACGGTTAACACGCTTACTCTCAGCGGACAACTCGGAATGGACCTCAACCAAAGCTTTGACTTGCGATCAAGACATACCTAAAGCTACCTTTAAAAAGAGGAAACAAGTGATGTTGTTAAAAATATTGGAAAACGAAGATTCTTTTAAAGATTTAGAATTCATCATATCAAAAGTTAATTTTTACTCTTCATATCTGTACTTCCTTATTCAATTGCTTATCCAGTTCCAATCCTGTTCTGTCCTAAATACTTCGAATTGACCATGTAGCCTTAATGAACTAATGCAAGTTTCTCGTAAGTAGTTCTTCTTTTGTCTGTAATACGTTTCTTTTAATTAAGGTTAGCAGATGTCATTGTTCCTGGCCAACCTCGATTAGCTTTAGCTACCTACGGTGCCAGGTCTGTCTACTACGTGTAAAAAATATAATAATAAAGTGTCTGTCTTGTCTTGTCTTGTCTGTCTTGTCTTGTCTTGTCTGTCTTGTCTGTCTTGTCTGTCTTGTCTTGTCTGTCTTGTCTTGACCATAATATCATGACAACAGTAACTCAACAGGAGGTTGGTAAAACCCGTGACGGTCAAAATGGGTAAAACCCGTGACGGTATTGTCCGTGACATATACGTGACGGATCCGTGACAAATCTACAGAGGGCTACTAAGACAGGATGGAGATCAATATTCGCTTTAAAAACCTAAGTTTTTTTTGCTGAAATCCGTGACGGCCTAACTATAATCCGTGACGGATGAAGGCCAAATTCTCTTTAAAAAGCTATGTTTTTGCTGAAATCCGTGACTGATGAAGGCCAAATGCGCTTTAAAAACGTAAGTTTTTGCAGAAATCCGTGACGGCCTAGCTATAATCCGTGACGGATGAAGGCCAATTCGCTTTGAAAAGCTAAGTTTTCATTGAAAAACCGTGACGTGTTAGCCACGTGACAGATCCGTGAGTATGGATTTTGACCGTCACGGATGTTGACCGTCACGGGATTTACCAAGGCCCACTCAACAGTGTCCGTGGAGGGGTGGCTAAGTTATAGCTCCAGTCTCTTTAGACCTCCCATGATTCTTCCACTGCTGGTTCGGGCCAAGTTGAAAAATATTTTAGTAGTCATCTTCTCCTTCATGACCAGATTTCTTCTATAAAATGAAATAAAATTACTTTGACAGGTTTCCATGCATCCCCCGAAGAGTACGTAGACTATCGGGGATGTCGTCAAGAGTTCCCGGTGACAAGGTTCATTCTTTACGTCTGTGATCCTTTGGCGGTACAAGGAAACATATGCTCTAAGAAATGTATGTATTTCACATTATGAACTTTTTCTAAGCGATCTCAGCTTTGAATTGCTTTGATAACTGCTGGTTTATATTAAATTCAACTTAAATGTTAAAACTAATGATTATGTGGCTTTTGTTCGAAACCCACCTAACGAATGCTCTGATTAACGCGCCATCTGATTAGTTAATTCTAGGGCATTATTTTCCCTCAACGCCCACAGACAAAAGTACACAAAAAGCCTTACAAGGCAAATTTAACCGTAAAGACCTTACTCTCGGTTAATAAGTTGTTATCTTTACAGGCTAAAGTTCAATTATTACATTCGATGCTCTTGAATTTCTAACTTTTTGTTGGTTTTCATCTTATCCGTTATCAGCTCATAATAATGAACAAATGTCCTCCTCACCATTTGGCAAACAGAAGTGCAATCTATTAATGACAACATTTCTCTTGCTGACAAGAAATTGTCTTATTACAGTCAGCTAAACTGATATAAGGAAATGTCACACTTTCAAATCTTTTCTAAGTAATAGACACTATTTACAATACGGTAACATACAATACAATACAAATTTTATTAGCACTTCCTAAAGGGGCTTTTCGGTACTAATTTTACTAAATAAGTTACATAAAATACAAGAGAAATAAATCAATTAACGTACCTAAAAATTATAAAGAAATGATATGAAACAAGGTAGAATATGACAATATTGTTATTTGCGTTAGTGTT
>JAHPZR010041809.1:0-15268 GCA_019787425.1 Platygyra sinensis | reverse complement strand
AATTGTAATTTTAGCTTTTTAACCTTTTTATTCCGTTTTTAATCTTGTCACGCGCATTTGAAACATTACATTGCGCATTATAAATGTTATTATTATTATCATTATTATTATTATTATTATTATATGCAAATTAGCTATGAAATGGTATCTAACGCGCATGTGCCGACTGTGTCAATTTAAAAAAATGTCCAACCATTGGTGAATACGAAAGTGAAGAAAGTGAAGAGTGATCAACTCAATAAATTGGCCTCGCTCCCAATGTGTGGCTGCATAGCTCAGTTGGTAGAGCATCGCACCGGTATCGCGGAGGTCGCGGGTTTCGAATCCCGTTGAAGCCCTGATTTTTTTTTCAGGCTTCTTCTTTCCAATTGCTTGAATTATTTCATATAAACTTCACATTGGTGAATACGTTATCATTTTCGTAACTCAATAGGCTACCATAGCAACAGCATCACCTGCTAAAAACACCAGTAATTACAGCTTTAGGGGCCTATAATTAAAAAACGGCACGGTGAATTTTTTATATTATCAACATTTGACAAGCATGATAGGGCGGTATTTTCTCGCTGGAATCGCTTTGAAACGAATTACTGTCCTTTCGCTATAAGTCGTTTCACCCAAACTCAAAGTCGTTTCATCAAACAAATACATTTAGACTCAATGGTTCTTTAACCACGCAAATGTTTAATATAAAAGGTTAAATGGAGTTTGATACTCTATAGGTAAAAGCCGTGGGAGGTTTTACAAATACGATCGGCCATTGATCAACCAGTGCATGGCGTGGGGCGGAAAGAGAGATTGAGGAGAGTGAAATGAACAATTATTTAACGTCACCAACAACCTTATCTTACAAAAGTGACATCTATTATCCTCTAGTAATTTGTAAATATCTTACAAATATCTTTAAACGAAGTGACTTTAAGGTTGGGGCGAAACGACTTTAAGTTGGGGCGAAACGACTTTAAATTGGGGCGAAACGACTTTAAGATGGGGCGAAACGCCTTTGAGTTAACGTTGGGGCGAAACGACCTGTTTCCTTTGAAACAGGCTGAAAACGTCACGGAAACAAAAGTAACACACTGAAGAAGTAAGTCGTTATTATCGAATGTCTTTTCCATATTTCGAACTGTTAGAAAAGATCGTTACATTTCCATACAAGCTCTTATATTTACGCTGTGTTTCACGATTGAGTGTAGTGCCCATATAAAACGTTCACAGCTTCCAAGTACCTTGAGAGAGCTGTGGTTAAAGTGCACCTAACCCCAAAAGATTTTTTTCGCTTAAATAAATCTGTTACGAAACGTTACGAAATCTATCCATCACCTGTTCCACGACAGAGCTAGTAAGGGCATGGGTTTATTCCTAGTTTGACGTCACAGACGGATTTGCACCGTTTTAAGTCTTTGTAAACATGCATGCACAGAAGTTTGTGACGTCAAACCAGGAATAGACCCATGGAACAAATGATGGCTAGATTTCGTAACTTTTACAGCCTATAAAAATGTCAAGATTTAGTTTAGAAAGGCACAGTGAGTTTCGAACAGGTGCAAAGATTTATTTAAGCGAAAAAAATATTTTGGGGTTAGGTGCCCTTTAAACTTGACTTGAGGTTAAGATGTATTTGATCTTTCGCAACGTCTTATGGACATCGTCCTCACACACTTGATGATGAAGGACCATTCTTATTCGATTTTTTCCAGCTGTAAGAATTCTCACTGCTACTCTTGTTTCCAGTGGCGCGCTGTCCTGTGACGTCAAGCATTCGTTTGACAAGCTCACTGGCTGAAACTGTATGATGATTGACGTTGAAGTACACCATGTTGGTTTCCACACTTTTCAGGTCGACATCCAAGCCAAGACCTTTCATGTCGTGAATTCCTGTTGAGAAGGACAGTACCAAATTATCGTGACGTTCGTTTTAGTATCAAGAGCGATAATACCCAGAAACAATGACCTAGACTACCATAGACCCTTTGCATAAATGGCGCCTAAATTTGAATAACAATACTTGGTACATCCTTAGCCTCACATTCATGTGAAATTTCCTTTGTCTTGAAACATGAATGTGAGGCTAGGATGTACCAAGTATTGTTATTCAAATTTAGGCGCCATTTATGCAAAGGGTCTATTACAGGCTCGCAATTGGTACAGAGAGTTTATTATTTCCAGCCCTATGCACGCACTGCCGACCCATGTCACTTGTATTTGCTTTGGTCTGCCATTCATTGAGCTCCCCACAAGGAGTAAATAAATTTGTCAAAGGGAAAACGTTTTGACCTGGCCCCTTTTATTCTGGCGAATGGAGTGATTTGCCCAAAAACAAAACAAGGGGCTCAGACAATAATATTTATTGATAAAATTGCATAAAATGTTGACAAAACTACAGCTGACCTTTTGCCAAAATCTGTGCATTAGCATGGTCCACTTGAAGTTTTGGTGCTATATGGTCTAATGCATAAATCCCTGCTGCAGCCAACACACCAGCTTGTCGCATACCACCTCCAAGAACTTTCCTGTGACGCCAGCACCTGTTTAAAATGGATGAACATAACAGTAACCTCAAAAGACAAACCATCATGTATGCAAGAATGGCAACTGGAACAGTAAAATGCTGCTCACAACGGTTTAGTTAAAGATCATTAAATACACAAAAATGTTAATTAAGTCATTTGTTAAATAGCAGATATTCTGCGACAACAAACTAACAAGACAGCCATCTGTGTTGTTCATTTACTCCACACATATTACCTTCATGAACATGGACAGGAGTACAATTTAAAAATGTGCATATTTTTGCCTTGAACATTGCACAACAATCAGACTTTTTGATAAACAAAGTGATAAAAAATAACAGTCTCCACACACTGAAGCTTGTTAATCCTTGATGTTCTCTGTGTAGAAACCATTTACCTTGAAATGAAATCACTCTCTCCAGCAATTATTGAACCTACTGGGGCACCAAGACCCTACAAGGGGATAAAAATTAATTTATTAGGAAAGAAGTGAGTACACCTGTAGATGGATTTGTTTTGCAATGAGTTTTATTACATGGCACAGTGAAAGGCTATACTAATTTTGGCATCAAGGTCAAAAGTATTCTCAATTTTCTTAGATTGGTGTTGTCGCCTGCAATTTCACTTGCTTTGCTGCCAATGATGTCAACAGGTGATAACTTGCCACTGAAAATGGAGCCAGTTGCCGTGACAACAACACAATTTTCAAGTCAAACCTGCTGACAAAACCTTTATTGCTCCTTGCTCAACTAATAATCATAGTATCACTATGTTTATTGATAAAACCAACACAAATCATGGTATGCTAGCTCATATTATCCGGCACCTTGCGGTAGATACATGTATTCACAACATGTTTTTATTGGTTCACTGGACTCTCAGCTCCGTGTACTTTGTGATTGCTCAGAGGAACTTAGGTGTTTTTAATAGTTTTAAATAGAATGCTTTAAAATCACCATGCTAATATAAAAAGTATTTTCAAAATTATAATATTTCAAATCATCCTTATAGCGGAGCTCCGGTGCGCTGAAGGTGTGCAAGGAAAGCCCCATTCAGTGCTCAGAAGATTTGATAACCGGGCATTTGGTAACCCACCCATCAATATGCCCACTCATGTAAACCAATGTGAAATGTCACACTCTGCAACAACCTTGTTTGCAGACACATTTGCAGCATACATCTTTGATATTAGGCATCCATGTTATATTCATCTGACACCTGTCAAAACAAAGTATCAGTTATGTGTTTTTTGAAGTTGTCTGCTGCCCAGGTATTGGAGCTCTGCTTTTAGTCTTGGCTAACTATAAAATATACTACCTAACCTTAGCTCCTGTAGTAATTGGGAGAACACTGGGTGTGGTGAAAACATTCAAGATGCTTATATTTAAATTATTACCTTTGAAAGACAGAAAGTGACTGAATCAACATGTTGGGTTATCTGTGCAACAGGAACACCAAGAGCTGTAGCAGCATTGAAAAGTCGTGCTCCATCCATGTGCACCTTGAGTCCGTGTTTTGTGGCAAGCTCTTTCACCTAAACAACAAAGAAACTTAATAATCAGTTCATTCCCCAACCAGACAATATTAAATATTTAATAAAATTTGCATTTCTGAATGGTTCTCCACAGACCTATGTTGTTATGTAATTGATCGATTCTCATGCAACTGTTCAAGTTGAACTTTTCTACTAAAAAGTGATCACTGCAATTGACACCTGTACCCATCAATTTGGGACACTAAAATAGACTAAAATAGACTCTCCTAGTTGTTTCCTTACTTGTTGTAACACTGAGAGACCACAGTATCTTAAAGTAATCTTTACACAGATTTTCTCACTAAAAGAGGACTGCTCAATTTATTTATTTACAAACATGGCCAACTTTGAAATTGTAATTAATTATTACATTCAGAATTGTACTTCACCTAGTATAACATCTTGTCTTGTCACTAACTACTTCTTATACAAGTAAAAACAAATTGATAATATCAAAATCTAACACTTTTTTATACAGAGGAGTTTACAGGATACATGCAATAAAACACAAAAAAGCGTAAGCATGATTACCTCTCTCAAGTATTCCAATGGTAACACTCTGCCTCCAGTCCCATTATGAGTCTGTTCAACACATATCAAGCGACTAGTGGGTACATGGGCATCACCTCTTGAGCGGATTTTGTTTTCTATGTCTAACAAATCCAGAGTCCCATCAGGATTGGTGTGTACTTGCCGTGAGTGCACACCCGCCACTTGTGCAACTCCACCCTGTTCCCACATTATAATGTGTGCCAAGTCTCCAACAAGTATCTCATCACCTCGACCAGGACAGTGTGCCATCACTGAAAGATCAAGTAAAACTTTGCTCATATGAGAAAACAATTTCTCAAACTGATTGATTATTCAACAAGTCTAATCAAAGGAATGATGTTGTTTGAATACATAATCTTAATTAGCATAGATTTTTTATGATTTTATTCCTCTGATTTCTCCTTAGTTTTAGTTTTGATTGAGAAGATATATCAAACACTCACAATGTTTGACCACATTTTCAAACACCTTTAACCTCATCAAAAACACTCAGCTGTACATCACATTTTTAACTCTTTCCTTGGGGTTTAAAATGTGCTCAAACAAGGTTTTGTATTTTGATATACAGTGTATTACCTGAACATCGGAAAGTTTAGGGGTGAACATGAATAATACTAGCCTGCGTAGCAAGCGTTTCCGTGGGGTTGGGGAGCAAAGAAAGACCAAAGAACAGTATTTTGCCCGCGCGAAATTGGGGCGAGAGCCAAAATAAGAAAGAGGGGGTGGGGGAGGGGAAGGAAGGAAACGCTTGCGGACAAACCCCTGGATTTTGAAAACCTCCGTTCGCCAGCGAACGGGGCTCGTGAGTGGCTAGACCAGTCAAACATTATTGACATGTGTCGATCATAGGATCAAGAAGGGGCGCTCAAGCTTGTTTCCAAAAATTTCTCGCCGAACGATGCTTAGTCGTGAGCTTCGACAGTACGGTGGAAATCCTGTAGTGCGATGCCCTCGCTTTGAGATTTTGAATCGCGACAGTGCGACACTATTTTCGTTATTTTCCTTCTCAGATGTTTGAAGCCTCTCCTGCCTAAATTTCAAAGACTTTCCGTTGTTTGTCTTGTCACAGGCGATAATGCACGCAACGATTTCTTCCCTCTGGCGTGTCTCGGAAACGCTTTTTTACTGGATTTGGCTATGTAGAAGTTCACTGGCTAATTTTACCTTGTATTACCCTGGGAACAAGAGGGTATTTTTGATTACAAAGCTGCGATAACCGCGATCGAAATTAATTATTTGCAATATAATGTTTGGAATGTTTACACATTATCCAGACGCGCTGGCTTTGATGAGTGGCTTTGCCGCTCACGATCGCAGCTTCGTCACGAAAATACAACAAAAAAAAAAACCTCTGGCACCTAGGATAGCCTTGTATGATCCTTATTAGACAGAAAAATACAGTGATCCAAGATTTCGAATCTTGTGAGCGCGAGGATTACAAACGCGACTTGAATGCTTGATGACAGCATGAAATCAGTCAGGCATGAAGGGCAAAGTGGGCGGTTTTCAAAATCCAGGGGTTTGTCTGCAAGCGTTTTCCTTCCTTCCCCTCCCCTCCCCTCCCCCCTCTTTTTTCACGCGGTAATTCTCTGCCCCTGAACCCACGGAAACGCTTGCTACGCAGGCTAGAATAATACCTGATGCCAAATTTCCCATTGTTCCACTTGGCACAAAGAGAGCAGCATCTTTACCAGTTAACTCTGCTGCCTTTTCCTGCAAGGCTGAGGAAAAAAATAAAACAAAAATAAAACACCTCAAAAAATTATACCCAGGATAGGGTTTCAGGGAGATAATATAATTTTTAGAGGGAGATATCAATAAGGAATTCCAAATGGTTAACAGATTTGAGCTTCACAAAGTTATCAGAAGTTTTCTTTTTAATAGGGACATAATTAATGCATATATCACAGCGATGGCAAGGATGACGCCTAGTAAAAATGTGTTTCTATTATACTTTCAATTGGAATTTCGCATTTATTTGGAACTATCCAGTGTGTCTGTCAGTATTAAAACTTGTCCCTGCTGAAGATGCTAGGAATGCATTCTGTCAGTTCCAAATAGCTGTTGTGGTTCACATTCTCCAGACAATGTAGAAATCAGTCTTTTCACATTTACTGTTTTGCAGAGGATGAGAATTAAGAAATGTACCAAGAATTACAATACATCACAGCCATTGTGTTGCTTATTAAACCTTTTGTTTGGTGAATTTGTCTTTGCCATTGTTGTCGTGTTTTGTACAGTATAAGGTCCCTATTAATTGTTGATTTAGATTCGTTTCTTATCTGAAACACTTATTTCAAATTGTCTCTCACTTGATACACCATTAGGGGAAACTAGTACAGTCATGGCCTTGATCCTAGTAAGTAAACTAAAGAGAGAGAGAAGGGAGGAAAGAAGATAAAAAAAACATTTAATATGAAAGTTGTTTTAATCCTTTCAGTCCTTTCAATCTTAAATATTTCCCAGAGAAACAGGGAAAGATGGACTGCTGCTAATGTGTGAGATGACCAGCAAGGTATGCAAGCCAGGTGAGTAAGGATCCCCACCCAACCAACAAGGCGGGTTTTGCTAAAAGCAGGCCCGCAGCCAGTGGCCCATGGCCTGTGACAGCCTGGAGGCCCAAACGCCCAGTCCTAATTTGCTATTTTTTCTGTCCAGCAGTAAATCCACGCGCATGCAAAGATCTGCATCAGGTTTGGGCATGCAAAATAGATGACGCTGTGAATTTATTTACCATTTTAATAATCATTTCAATCCTTTCTTTCATTGCATGAAGCTAAGCGAAAACATTTGTCATTCTCTGTTTATTTGTCTGTTTACAGAACCCGATAGAGAGGATGTCCATTCTCAAACAAACATTGGTGTACATGTAAGTTATTTTCAAACCACAGCTTGAGATTGAAAATTTCATAAGCTAATTATGAGATATGTGAACTGCAAATTGTCACTGAGTTACATTTGTCAGTTTATCAGGCAATCACATTCTCACTTTGTAATCAGATGATCTTACATTGCCGAAAAGCAATGTTTGAGAACATGTTCTCCTTTTGGTGTGGGGTTCCTGTAAATAGACCAACGCGTCTCTGTATAGAAAAAGATTCACAGTTCACATATCCCATTATTTATGATATTTTCACTTTCAGAGTAAGGTTTGAAAATAACTTACATCATTCAATAATGAAAGTCCTCTATTGTGCTATCAGTTTCTGTAAAGAGACGAATGAACAGAGAATGAAAACTTTTCTATCTCAACAACATGCAACAAACAGAAACAAGGATTCAAATTAATAAATGCCCAAACCCGATGCAGATCTGTGTACATGTGCATGAATTTACCGCTAAACAAGAAAACTGTGAAAAATCAGGACTGGGGCACCAGGTGTCTGGGCCACTGGGTAGCCGGGCCACTGGGCCGTAACGGGCCATGGGCCTGCTTTTCGCAAAACCCCCAAAAAGGCTGACCCTAACTGAGCTAATGTAGGCTACCAAAGTGCTATTTAGACTAAACAGAGTGCTAGCTAGGCTAGTAGGAGCATTTTTTAGGCTAACCAGTTTGCTGTGAGACTGGGGTGTGAACTATGCCAAGAAGTGAGCCATTAATTTTTAGGCTACCCAGGTGCTATTTAGGCTAACCAGACTGTTATTTAGGCTAACTGGAATGCCTAGAAGCTGAAGGGCCTGCTGTCTCCAGTTAATTTGGTGTAGGAATATTTCCCTCCACCCAGAAAACTCTAAATTTTCACCGCCTCATATATGAATGGAATCGCCACTCCAGCTTGTTCTAGGAACTTGCCCACATACATGTATGCAAATCTTAGACAAAATTAAAATCACATTCAGAAATACGTTAGAAAATAACATAGCATGTTGTTTGTAATAGGCTTAAATTCTAACCATTCACTGTTGGGTCATCTCCATAAACATCATCACCCACTTCTGCAGCAGCCATCGCTTCCCTCATTGCCTTGTTGGGTTTGGTTACGGTGTCGCTTCTCATATCAACTACACGGATTCCAGATCGCTCTTCATCAAAGTCACTATCTATTCCACTGGTATACATGCTGCTAAACTGCCTTGGTGTGATTGCAATTTTCTCCAGCTTTCCACATTGAAGACGTTTAGAGCGATAGCTTCGCAGCAAATGTGATATCGAAGCGAATAAATATGAAGAATTCCGTGACATCGCATCCCAAAATGACAAAAAATGCCAGGCGTTAACATAATAAACGCGGAGCCCTGGAGCCAACGAGATTTTTACCATTCATTCCCAGGACCCAAGAGCACAAAATATTATAAAAGCGAACGAAACGTAACATAAACTATACTAGGACAACTGCGTAAATCCCGAAATATATACATACTAAGGGTGCTAACCATTTAGCAAAAAATATCCAGAAATTTCGGTCGAAAGTCAAATGGAACAGTAATTTTCCGGAAAATCAGTTCGGAAATTGAGGACTACCTCCAGAGGTACTGGTGCTTACCATTATTTGGTAAGAAAATCCGGAAATTTCGGTTTGAAGTCAAATGGTAAGGTAATTTTCCGGAAATTCCATTCAGAGGTACTCCTCTTTTTCCGTTCGGACCGGAACGACGGAAATTTCCTTACCATTTGCAAAATTTTCCAGTTTCCAGTCTCTCATCAGCCGAAAACAATGACGGGAAATCGAATTGCAAATGGTAAGGCGCCATTTCGTTCGGTTGGTTTGGTGATTTTGGAAAAACCCTTACCATTATTCAACGCTCGTCCCAACCGGTTTATTCTGACAAATGGGGTGTTTTCCATTTACCAAGAGATTCCGGAAATTCCGGTTGGTTTGGTAAATGGAACATGATTTTTTGGAGCGGTGTTTTCTTAACTGTCATATATATAACATTTATCGAGTGTTCTCAAGGGAAGGGATTCTGCTCGGAAATCGGAAGCAGGGGGGGGGGGGGGGGGTTAGCGCGCTTACCATTTGTCAGGATAAACCGATTGGGACGACCGTTGAATAATGGTAAGGGTTTTTCCAAAATCAGCAAACCAACGAATCGAAATGGCACTTACCATTTGCAATTCGATTTCCCGTAATTGTTTTCGGCTGATGATAGACCGGAAACTGGAAAGTTTAGCAAATGGTAAGGAAATTTCCGCCGTTCCGTTCCGAACGGAAAAATAGGACACCATGGGCGTTTTCCATTTACCAAAAGATTCCTAAAAATTCCCGGACCTTCGTTGGGAAATGCTTATCGGCGAAAGACGTGTTCCATTTGACACACTCGTCCCATTCATCCCAGGCTCCCTTCACCGTCCGATGTATTTCCCGCCAAAATACAAAATGGCGGCACAACTGTTATTGTTAAACAAAATGCTAGACTTCTCTTTGGAAGAAGAGTGTCTCGTTAATTCAGATGATGATAACATTCCTTTCCTGGCGGCCGTTGCAACCTATATGAGGCGCCCAGAAATAAAGGTTTTTATTAAAATATTTTGCTTGTATAAGCTTACGATCGATGAATTTAAAAGCCACTTCAGGATGACTGTGGCCGAGAAGTACAAGCCACAGGAAGAGTTCCTAAGTTCCTAAATCAGGAGCCAGGCCATGACAGACTGAGCATTCGTAGAAAGCGGAGGAGATGGAAGCCACCGAGCTAGCTGAGGGAGTTGCCGCCATATTTCCTTGCCGATGATATGGTCGTGAGCGGCCTGGAACTGGTAAGCCTTTGTGGAACCCGTAAATGGAACACGCAGTTCCATCGGAAAATTTCCAACGGGAAAAACGGGACTACCTTTTCAAAGGTTGTTTACCATTTACCGAAAAATTCCGGAAATTTCGGTTGGGATGTAAATGGTAACACCGTTTTGGTTTGCCCGAACGGAAATTTTCCAAAATAAACGGAACGTCTCGAGAGGTAGTCCAAAATTCCCAAACGGAGTATCCGAACGGAAAATGTGCTTACCATTTGCCATTCGAAACCAGTTCCAGGTCATACGCCAATTTTTTGATCTCCGTCACGTGAGATGCGTCAACATGGCTTCTGTAATGGAATTGGTTTTCTTCCAAAACGATTTCCTGTGGGGATTGCACCTGTAGCTGCCAACTCTCGTGCAAGAACTTCGAAAGTGGTTTTTGTCATACGGAAGTGCGATCTAAACTCCTCGATTGAATAAGAAGGCACCACAACCTCGCAAAACCCAACATTTCTCTTCAGCTCTCTCTTCATGAAAGCTGAAGTGGCCGCTATTACTTGGAATTCCTCGTCTTCCTCATGATCGAGAAGTAGTTCCTCGTCAATTGAGGCATCTAGAGCCTCGCTCAATAAGACGAGCTCAGCCGCCATTTTGAAGATGTTCAAACTCGTCCTAGCCTCTTTCGGTAAGTTGGGTCTGTTGTTCAAATGGTACACGCTTTCTCAAACGGAAATTTTCAACTGGGAATTTTGCTTTCCATTTGCACAAACCATCGCCAACCGGTTTCCCCATGTAAATGGTAAACAACCAGAAGTTCCACTTTTTCCGGAAATTTTCCAGTGGAACAAACCAAAAAATCATGTTCCATTTACAAACCAACCGGAATTTCCGGAATCTCTTGGTAAATGGAAACACCCCATTTGTCAGAATAAACCGGTTGGGACGAGCGTTGAATAATGGTAAGGGTTTTTTCCAAAATCACCAAACCAACCGAACGAAATGGCGCTTACCATTTGCAATTCGATTTCCCGTCATTGTTTTCGGCTGATGAGAGACTGGAAACTGGAAAATTTTGCAAATGGTAAGGAAATTTCCGTCGTTCCGGTCCGAACGGAAAAAGAGGAGTACCTCTGAATGGAATTTCCGGAAAATTACCTTACCATTTGACTTCAAACCGAAATTTCCGGATTTTCTTACCAAATAATGGTAAGCACCAGTACCTCTGGAGGTAGTCCTCAATTTCCGAACTGATTTTCCGGAAAATTACTGTTCCATTTGACTTTCGACCGAAATTTCTGGATATTTTTTGCTAAATGGTTAGCACCCTTAGTATGTATATATTTCGGGATTTACGCAGTTGTCCTAGTATAGTTTATGTTACGTTTCGTTCGCTTTTATAATATTTTGTGCTCTTGGGTCCTGGGAATGAATGGTAAAAATCTCGTTGGCTCCAGGGCTCCGCGTTTATTATGTTAACGCCTGGCATTTTTTGTCATTTTGGGATGCGATGTCACGGAATTCTTCATATTTATTCGCTTCGATATCACATTTGCTGCGAAGCTATCGCTCTAAACGTCTTCAATGTGGAAAGCTGGAGAAAATTGCAATCACACCAAGGCAGTTTAGCAGCATGTATACCAGTGGAATAGATAGTGACTTTGATGAAGAGCGATCTGGAATCCGTGTAGTTGATATGAGAAGCGACACCGTAACCAAACCCAACAAGGCAATGAGGGAAGCGATGGCTGCTGCAGAAGTGGGTGATGATGTTTATGGAGATGACCCAACAGTGAATGGTTAGAATTTAAGCCTATTACAAACAACATGCTATGTTATTTTCTAACGTATTTCTGAATGTGATTTTAATTTTGTCTAAGATTTGCATACATGTATGTGGGCAAGTTCCTAGAACAAGCTGGAGTGGCGATTCCATTCATATATGAGGCGGTGAAAATTTAGAGTTTTCTGGGTGGAGGGAAATATTCCTACACCAAATTAACTGGAGACAGCAGGCCCTTCAGCTTCTAGGCATTCCAGTTAGCCTAAATAACAGTCTGGTTAGCCTAAATAGCACCTGGGTAGCCTAAAAATTAATGGCTCACTTCTTGGCATAGTTCACACCCCAGTCTCACAGCAAACTGGTTAGCCTAAAAAATGCTCCTACTAGCCTAGCTAGCACTCTGTTTAGTCTAAATAGCACTTTGGTAGCCTACATTAGCTCAGTTAGGGTCAGCCTTTTTGGGGGTTTTGCGAAAAGCAGGCCCATGGCCCGTTACGGCCCAGTGGCCCGGCTACCCAGTGGCCCAGACACCTGGTGCCCCAGTCCTGATTTTCACAGTTTTCTTGTTTAGCGGTAAATTCATGCACATGTACACAGATCTGCATCGGGTTTGGGCATTTATTTAATTTGAATCCTTGTTTCTGTTTGTTGCATGTTGTTGAGATAGAAAAGTTTTCATTCTCTGTTCATTCGTCTCTTTACAGAAACTGATAGCACAATAGAGGACTTTCATTATTGAATGATGTAAGTTATTTTCAAACCTTACTCTGAAAGTGAAAATATCATAAATAATGGGATATGTGAACTGTGAATCTTTTTCTATACAGAGACGCGTTGGTCTATTTACAGGAACCCCACACCAAAAGGAGAACATGTTCTCAAACATTGCTTTTCGGCAATGTAAGATCATCTGATTACAAAGTGAGAATGTGATTGCCTGATAAACTGACAAATGTAACTCAGTGACAATTTGCAGTTCACATATCTCATAATTAGCTTATGAAATTTTCAATCTCAAGCTGTGGTTTGAAAATAACTTACATGTACACCAATGTTTGTTTGAGAATGGACATCCTCTCTATCGGGTTCTGTAAACAGACAAATAAACAGAGAATGACAAATGTTTTCGCTTAGCTTCATGCAATGAAAGAAAGGATTGAAATGATTATTAAAATGGTAAATAAATTCACAGCGTCATCTATTTTGCATGCCCAAACCTGATGCAGATCTTTGCATGCGCGTGGATTTACTGCTGGACAGAAAAAATAGCAAATTAGGACTGGGCGTTTGGGCCTCCAGGCTGTCACAGGCCATGGGCCACTGGCTGCGGGCCTGCTTTTAGCAAAACCCGCCTTGTTGGTTGGGTGGGGATCCTTACTCACCTGGCTTGCATACCTTGCTGGTCATCTCACACATTAGCAGCAGTCCATCTTTCCCTGTTTCTCTGGGAAATATTTAAGATTGAAAGGACTGAAAGGATTAAAACAACTTTCATATTAAATGTTTTTTTTTATCTTCTTTCCTCCCTTCTCTCTCTCTTTAGTTTACTTACTAGGATCAAGGCCATGACTGTACTAGTTTCCCCTAATGGTGTATCAAGTGAGAGACAATTTGAAATAAGTGTTTCAGATAAGAAACGAATCTAAATCAACAATTAATAGGGACCTTATACTGTACAAAACACGACAACAATGGCAAAGACAAATTCACCAAACAAAAGGTTTAATAAGCAACACAATGGCTGTGATGTATTGTAATTCTTGGTACATTTCTTAATTCTCATCCTCTGCAAAACAGTAAATGTGAAAAGACTGATTTCTACATTGTCTGGAGAATGTGAACCACAACAGCTATTTGGAACTGACAGAATGCATTCCTAGCATCTTCAGCAGGGACAAGTTTTAATACTGACAGACACACTGGATAGTTCCAAATAAATGCGAAATTCCAATTGAAAGTATAATAGAAACACATTTTTACTAGGCGTCATCCTTGCCATCGCTGTGATATATGCATTAATTATGTCCCTATTAAAAAGAAAACTTCTGATAACTTTGTGAAGCTCAAATCTGTTAACCATTTGGAATTCCTTATTGATATCTCCCTCTAAAAATTATATTATCTCCCTGAAACCCTATCCTGGGTATAATTTTTTGAGGTGTTTTTATTTTTGTTTTATTTTTTTCCTCAGCCTTGCAGGAAAAGGTAGCAGAGTTAACTGGTAAAGATGCTGCTCTCGCTCTTTGTGCCCAGTGGAACAATGGGAAATTTGGCATCAGTAATATTCTAAGAGTCCTCGTAGCAGCGTTTCGTGGGTTAGGGGTTCAGGGGCAGAGAATTTACCGGCGTGAAAAAAGAGGGGGGAGGGGAGGGGATGGGAAAGGAAGGAAACGCTTGGCAACAAACCCCTGGATTTTTGAAAACCGCCCACTTTGGTTTTGCCCGTGGGGGGGGAGTGGAGGAAAGGGGGAGGGGAGGGAGGGCAATCATTAAAGCCTGACTGATTTCATGCTGTCATCCAGCATTCATCGCGTTTGTATCCTCTGCGCATCTCCAAGATTCGAAAATCTTGGATCACTGTATTTTTTCTGTCTAATAAGGATCATAAATACAAGGTCTATCCTAGGTGGTCCAAGGTGTTTTTTTTTTTTGTTGTATTTTCGCGTGACGAAGCTGCGATCGTGAGCGGCAAAGAGCCACTCATCAAGCCATCGCTTCTGGATAATGTGTAACCATTTCCAACTTATATTGCAAATAAATTAATTTCGATCGCCGGTTATAGCAGCTTTTGTAATCAAAAATACCCTCGTTGTGTCCCAGGGTATGCAAGTAAAATTAAGAACAGTGAACTTCTACATAGCCAAATACCAGTAAAAAGCGTTTCCTCCGAGACACGCCGAGGAAGAAAAATATCGTTGCGTGCATTATCGCCTTTGCAAGACCAAACAACGGAAGTCTTTGAAATTTAGGCAGGAGAGCTTCAAGACATCTGAGAAGGAAAATAAAACGAAATAGTGTCGCACTGTCGCGATTCAAAATCTCAAAGCGAGGGCACGCACTACAGGATTTCCACCGTACTAGTCGAAGCTCACGACTAGCATGCGTTCGGGCGAGGGGAAATTTTTGGAAAACATCTTTAGCGCCCCTTGCTGATCCTATTATCGACCAACATGTCCAAAATGGTTTGACTGGTCTAGCCACTCACGAGCCCCGTTCGC
>JAHPZR010041807.1:17500-27622 GCA_019787425.1 Platygyra sinensis | reverse complement strand
TGCGATTTTGTCATAGTACCAATTCAAAGGGGCATTGTCACAAGAATTTTGCTGTTTTAGGTCAATTCTGTGCTAAAATCATAACTTTAAGGCTTTAATCATGTAAAGCTATGACGAAAGTATCAAATGAATTTTACCAGGTAAAGGTAGGTAAAGTCTGCATACGAGCCAAGTGGCCCATCAGGCTGGAGCTTATCCCGGTTTCCTTAGCATGAAGCGACTGAGAGTATTTCTACTCCCCCCTGGATGGGATGCTAGTCCATCGCAGGGTTACCCCCAGCATTAAATTCGCCGGTACCCATTTACACACCTGGGTGGAGAGGGGCACTGTGAGAGTAAAGTGTCTTGCCCAAGAACACAACACAATGTCCCTGGCCAGGGCTCGAACCCGGACCACTCGATCCGGAGATGAGCGCACTAACCATGAGGCCACCGTGCCTCCCAATGAATTTTACCAGAGAGGACTAATTATAATAAATTTCTTGAGGATTTTTGGAACTCGTGGCATCAAAACTTGAAAAAATTGGCCAATTTTTTAAAATTTAAATCCATTTCTACCCATGCCATACGTAGTGACAAGCGACAGGAAACAGTTTCACTACCTTCAAATAGTCTTCGATGACAACACTAGACCATTAGTTTTGGAATTCAATTGATGTGAAGGCACCTTCTAGCTTTTTCAAAAGTTGCCAAAGAGCGTGACAATGCCCCTTTAAATTTATGCTACAGAAACCAGAATTGTATTGCCTTATTGATGAGCCATCCTCCAGCTGCTGTATTAGATCAGAAACTAACTGTTTGGTGAGTCTGTTACAAGATTTTCTTGTGCTCATACGACTATTGCCTTGAAAATAATTCCAAAAAGCAAAATTACTGTGATGACCTACCAGTTGATGGTGATCCCACATTCCATGATTTGACAATTTGATTTTCAATATCTTCCATGCATAGTCCCTCAAAGAACGGTTGAATTGCTGAAGAAAATGAAGGTCAGTTGTAAGCCATAAGTAATAAAATAAAGATGGGACCCAGGATGATGACAAATCTGCAAAAGCTAGTCTGTCCATGAGGGTTTTGAATGGTGTCTAGCACCATTTTCTGATTTCAAACCATGAAGGACTAGGTAAGAGTCTGTAAATTATGGGATTAGCAACTATTGATCTACATGCAGATCAAGTGCATCTACCAATCTTTGGTGTCAATCGACTCAACAGTAAGCAAGATACAGCCATTTATGTCAATATTGGCAAAGAAATGTAGAGCCATTTAGATGCTGCCCGAACACAACCCTGTCCGAAATCGCTGTATCTCAGTCAAAACTTGCCTGATTAACACCAAACTTGGGGATTTTGCTAGTCCATCACAGGGTTACCTCCAGCATTGAATTAACCGTTACACAAAAACACAATAGGCACATAGATATGAAGAGAATAGGGCTAAATATTACAAATATCTACAAAAGTTTAGCAAGAATTGCTTCCCATCTTTTCCTGAAATTTGCAAATATTTGTTTGCTATTTATTTCTTGGTTTCAAACTTAATTTTTACTTTTTTAAGAAAAATATTAAAATCAGGATATATACCAGCTTTTCTACATTCCCAAATACGCAGTTTTCCGAGAATTGTAAGATAGTTTATAATATCAGTCCTATTTAGAAGCCCAAGTATAATATCTTTTAATGTCATAGTTAAATTTTCCTTAACAAGTTCAAACCACAAAGAAGCTCAGAATGTTTTCCAAAAGATTTGCGCATGGGAGTATTCGAAAAAGAGGTGATACAACTCATCTTTTGAAGAGTCACAGAAGGTGCATTTATCATTCAACAACAAACTTATTTTGAAAAGTTTTGCATTTGTGTACAATATAATTAAGCATTCTGTATTGGAAAGACCAATTATATGTTTCACTTGCAACAGTTTGTCGAAGTGAGTATATTTCCTCCAAAGAATTTGAGATGTCAAAATTCAAAATTAGTTTCTTAGACATATTAGGCAATTTAGCCTTAGCTGTTATTAACAGTTTATAAAAATATACTCGAACAAATTCCGATCAAATATGATGAAGAGATACCTCAGCCAATATGTTACAGAAATGCTTGATTTTTTGCAGTAAGGTTCTTGTAAAGGTGCTAAACAATACGAGCTTAAAAGTTTTGTAACCGTCAACATACTGGGTTTCAGACCTTCCCAATATTAAAGGCATTTCTGGCCACCTTCAGTGTTCCATTTTCATATTTGCAAATGGTACCTCATATGCATGATCGAGCAGGCATATTAATAGGTCAGCTCCAGTTTGTGGCCCTGTTTAGCGTTTTTCGAGCTTAAAACAACTAACATATTGAAGTGGGTGCAGACTGGAAAAGAGTGAGTTGCCATCCTGATGGGAACAGAACTTTTATAGCCGCAGGTGTGTTTCCTGTAGAACTATTAGCTTGCCAAGTTTCAATGGTCTGCACTACAAATTGGCAAAGAGAGCTTTGTTCTTGAAATAATATTGGGTTGAGTGTATGACGTCATCAATCTTCTCATTTGCATATTTTACACATTTCTCAAACTTAAATATCTCCAGAACTATTGCAGATATTTGCATATGGTAAACTGTGTTTTGATTCTTTCATGGAATTCTATGTGATACACCTGAAATATCAAGGGGTAAAAATTTGATCATAGTACCACTTTAAGAGACGATGCATAATTACAATTGCCTGATTTCATACGTTGGGGGCCTGGGTACGAGTCCGTCTATTATGGGATTAACAACGCAAGACCCATATATTCAGAAAGAGCACACCGAGCTTTACAAAATCTTTAAGTTTCGTGTTAATTGGGCCAATATTGAACAAGATACGGCCATTCAAAAACTTCAAAATTTGCAAAGAAATGTATGGATTTCCGGACAAGTGTCCGGCAATCCATACATTTGTTACTAAATTCTGAAGTTTTTGAACAGCTGTATCTTGTTTGATATTGGCCCAATTAACACGAAACTTGAGGATTTTGTAAAGGTCGGTGTGCTCTTTCAGAATATATGGGTCTTGTGTTGTTAATCCCATAATAGACGGACTCATACCCAGACCCTCACGGTATGAAATCCGGCAATGGTAACTCTGATCCTCCTGGTTAACATGCCAGTCTCTCACAGTTTAACCTCCACCAGTATTTTGTCAAGTTGCTCAGGTTAAGAAGGCACTGTCAAGTCCATGGTTGCCACAGATTTCAGTTTTCAAACTTTCCCAACTTTTCCCTGGTAAAAAAGAAATTTCCCTGACCTGATTAATATATTCACAAACTGTCAGATGACCCTGTATTTTTCCGTGACCATTTCTTCATCAGTGGCAACCCTGAAGTCCTGACAGAGTTGTGTGTAAGTCCAAATTCAACCCAAGCCAGGAGTTAATCCCAGACATCTTGATCACAGACTGTGACATCTTCAACTGCATCTGTTACGACTATCACTTTACTAAATATGTTCTCGCTGCTTTTTTTCTAGCCTGTTCGTCAAATAGAAGCCAGTTCAGAACAAGAGATCTTTGAGAAACTGAAGCTTGAATACAGAGATCCACAATTCAGAAATGCATAGCGGTCAACAGCGTCTTAACAGTTTTTGAGAGATGGGTTATAGAGACATACTGTAACTAGACATTCGAGGGAACTGGAGATGATAGGGAAACAGAAGCCATAGGTGATTATTTCAAGTTTCCTCAAACATTCAAAACTGTTTCTACACTTTGGTACAAACACGAAGAAAAGAAATTCATCTTGACAACCCTTTTTACTTTTTAAACGTTTTAACAACAAGGAAAATACTAAACAAGTGTCAGCACCAAGATGGCTTTATTCAGCAAGATCACTTATACAATATAATATTATATCAAATGTCAGAGTTAAATATTGATCAATACACATAAAAAGTCCATTAAATAAGTTAAAATATAATCAAGCATCATCTCTGTTAGTAGCATCAACACATGATGCCATTTTTCCTTGCTTAAAAACCTCTGGAAAACAATGCCCTCTTTAATACCCCCCCCCCCCCCCCCCCCCCCAATAGCATCATGAAAAGTTGTACAGAAACCCACCACTGTCCCCAGTGAATGTAAGAAATGCGAAAAAAAAAAAACATTTAGTCTAGGTTTCTTGCTAAGAATAGAACTGTATAAAGACATTGGTTTCATCATGGAAACTAACAAGGGAGAAACCCATTGGTGCTTAATCAAGGAAATATGGTCACCATAGTTGTTGTTAATGTGAGATAAATGCAGTAATCAGGGTTGTCACAAAGTGTCCAAGTTCTTGGCTTTATTGTTGGTCAAGGCAGCTAATTTTGCAATCTTTCTTCATGAATCAGTGAGACAAATAACTCAGTAGAGAAACTGAACAAGATCATTCTTTAGATGGCTATTTTTGTCAGCACCCAGCTGCTTTGACAACCCTGATAACTCTCCTGAAATAATCAAGTACATTAAGAACAGGGAGTTTTATTTCCCAAAGACCCTGGGTGTTTGCTAAGGCAATCTCGAGGGAAACACCGAGGTCGGGGAAACAAAACATACTGTTTTCCAAGAGGCCAGTCAATAAGGGCTTTGTTTATAACTCCCAAATCAAAAATAGAAAAAAAACCTGAAAAAAAGTATTTGCTTGATGCCAGCTGGAACAACAAATTTGCTGTGGTTTCAAGGTGGACAGCCTGATCATGTGCAAGTTGGAAGTTCAAATTGTTGTTTCCAAGGGAGTTAGTGAATTCTGTTTGCCCAAGGGAGTTGGTGAGTTTTGATCCATGACACATTCACCTCCAATCAGAATTTGCATTTGAGTTGGGAGGTATAACAAAGTAATAAGATTGTTTCAAATAATTTTGAGAAGTATTGCATTACTTGTTTGCTAACTGATAATCACAATGGTCAACAAAAATTTCAAACAAACCAACCCCTTTTCTACTATTTAAAGACTCTCAATTTATATCCTGCAAGATTCCCTCGTCTTCTGGCTTGGTGAGAGATGAGAGGGAACCTCTGCTTTATCCTTTGAACAACCCTTGTTCACAAGCAGGGATAAATTTTAAAAAGTTTAAAAATTATTCATCACAGATAGAATTTGAAACACTGTCAATTTATGAGCCTACTGGCAACAATATCCAGGGCCCTATGATTTGTTACAATGAAAATAAAAATTGTAACACTGTGCAGACATGGGTTGTCAGTATATATCAAAATTTTAAACGTTTGTCTGATGAATAACTGGCAGTGTTTGATCTGCTGTTTGATCTGCTGTTTGCACAGTTCAACAATGTTGCAGCTGTACATCAATTCACCTTTACTCAAAGGAGCTTGATTTTAGTATTTCTCCAAAACGGTCTGTTTATCTCCAGCTAGCATGTGCTAGATAGCATACTTGATTAAAGTCATTAGTTTTCTTGACTCCTTCTGCTTCTTTGGTCACATATAGTACCTTGTAGAATTTAACAATTCAAAATTAGCTATAAAGTAAACGTTTCACAAGCAATGTAGTTTGTGCATGCACAATAAGATAAGGTTCCCTCTAGGCTCTCACTAAGTAGAAGGAGAAGAGAATCTTTGCATCCCAGGATATCTTTTAAAATAAAAAGTAAAGTAAAAATAAACCCCACAAACCTAAATGAAGGGGATATTGGGGTGATGTCAACCCCATAATACTACAAAGACTAATTCGGCAAACACTGCAATACCACAAAAAAAATTCACCTGATTCTATAACATAATTGGCATAGCATAGTGGTTTGAATCCCACAATGGTAAAATGGGCAGGAGGGGCGCATGTATAAGTAGTGGAATTGCAGAAACAACGTGAGGTCATGACTTCCAGCTACACTGTAGTTGTGAAAAATTCTTAATTTGTACATATAAATACATTGTAATTATTTAATTACTAAATAAAGACAAAAGTGTTGACAATCATTTATCATCATGTTACGTATTTTAAGGTAGCTGAACACAGCTTTTGATACCTGTGCTTCATTCACTTTTTTCTCTAAAACCCTTGATCCTTTGGTCACCAAAAATGGCAGCAAGCAAGTTAACAACAAAAACTTTGGTTTCTTCATTTGTGATTTTTGATATGTTTAGCTGACGTATGTGCCACTGCCATGGCAATGTCAATAAATATAAATAGACCTTTAAATCAGTGTTTATTTGCAAAAGATCTGGTGGTTAGATTTTATTTACAATTTGCATGCAACAAGCATGTAATGATGCTCACAAGTTAACACTATATAAATAATAATTTAACAGAGAGATCATTCATTAGGCCTTGTTGAAGGTTCACTAGAATATAGAAAATTTCCTCTATTAAAGTTTAATTTTTTTAATACTCCAGTTACTTATTTCCTAAAGTGTTTTTGTGCCGAATGAAATTCTAACAAGTGGTTCTCGAGAAATAAGCGTATTTCCGAGAAAGCTATTCTGCGTCCAATCACAGTTTTCCAACTTACTATTGCATGTGCTACATTTAACTGGGTTCTTTTGGTTACAAAGAAAAACCTGAGAATTGTTTGGTTCCCTGCATTGATACCTTTTCTAACATACCTTTGTAATAAAAGACTGAAATTATCAATAAATTGTGTTCAATTACAAAGAAAAATGCACAGATGTGCAGGTACTTAGCAAATAAAATGATTGCTGAATCAACTACATGTTTGTTTTTAGCAATCCCTGTGTGTGCGCAAAAACTGTGTTAGGTCACCTTAACTAATTGAACTGTTTCTGCTTGTTTCCACTACAAAACAAAACCTGAAAAAGGTGCACTGAGTAAATGTGAAGGATAATTTGATTTACTGATTTATTTGTCAACAAAAGCCTAAAAAAGGCATTCTGTCAGTGTGGGTTTGTCTAAAGAATATTACAATACTGAAATTCAGGATTAAATTTATCAAAATACTGCATGAAAAATTTCCCAACATCAACACTGTGAACTTCAATGTCCACCTCCTGTAGACATGGCATGGCTTTGTACCAGTAATATTAAATTAAAGTTATATCACTTTGAGAACTGAAATTAATCTAATTGGCTTTTCTGAACATTCTTGTCACTTACACACAGTGAAAATGGCTATTTTACTATGCATGAAATTGGGCACAGTGACAATAATAGTCCCTGGTTTATCCAATCAGCTTCATAACTCTCTTTCCTTCCATCCATTTTACAGCTACCGGTATATTGATCAACAAAATTGATGAAGACAAGCTTTTGATATGCAGACCAGCTGCAGTTGAAGCGCCACGTGTAACTTAAGTAATGCAAACATTTTATAAATGGGCCAAAAATAATTAGATCATTTGCTGCATTTTTTCTTTCTTTTCATTCGTGGAGAGCCCATCAGGTGACCTGCAAAGAACAATAACATTGAATTTGATTGAATTGCAAAATATTGTTGCATGTATTTGTCAGTGTCTTGCAGATCAATTATTTGCCTCAGCAGGGAAATAATAATCAATTATTGATAGATCAGTGCTCGCAACTGACAAATCACAATGTTCAGCTCAATCTCATCCAACATGAAAAATAATTAATTACTGCGATTAATGATTTTAAGTCAACAATCAAACACACAGATCAGGGTCTCCTGTTTGTCTCCCTATACCTTTTCTTGATTCTCGTTCTTGTTTCTGGTCCCGTAATGCTTCTTCTACCTGCCATTGGATAAAAAACTGTACTGTCAGTCTTGTAAGGAAGTGGCATGGTGACAGAGTGGTGGAGGAATAATTCAGACCCGACTAAATGGCCGGTAACAACTTATTAAGTTTATAACTTAGTTGACTAATGTTGGTAATAATTAAAGGTAGCAAACTTGGAAGGCTGAGTTTACAAGTTTTAACCCTTTAATTTTATCAAAGCTACAAGCCTTGTCACATATAGTTGAAACACGCAATTGTTTTGAATTTTGATTTCAGCAACTAGTAAGAATATACCTAAACCCCCTCTCTTCCTTTCACTGTTGAAGAGTGGAAAAATACATTCATACATGTATGTCTGTTCAAAGTGTTTTGTCAGAATTGATTTGCGGTGAGGGGGGAAAAAAATGGTGTGGGGTGTTGTTGCAACAATAAACTTATGACAAAGACGAACTTGTCACTTTACAATCATTAATCTGTCGAGGTGAATTTTCTGTTTCTGGAGAGAAAAGGAAATGGTCTCTCATCCATGCTTTTCTTAAAAAGTGTAAATTTATTTTATTTTATGCTTGCTTCTTGAGTTTTCATCAACAGCTGGACAAACCTTATTTGACTGAATTATGATGACTCCTTTCTGGTCAAATTCTTCCTTTGTTTTGGCAATTCCTTCACTTGTCACCCCTCTGCACCCATCCGCTATAACATGAGTTTTAAAACCTTGTTCAACAGCATCGATTGCTGAATATTTGACGCACACATCAAAAGCTAAGCCACATATGAAGACATCTGTCACTCCAAGTTTTAGAAGATCAAGAAATAAAGAGGTCTGTGTGCTGTCACCATTGTCCCAAAATGCAGAATAGCTATCTATACGAGGATCACTTCCTTTTTTGACTGTTATATCACCATTCCCAGGAGGCTGTTGGAAAGAGAAACACTTCTTAAAATTTAATACTTCTAGTCATGTCTGAAAACAAAACATTTTCCAACACTTTGCAAGAGTTATTTTTTTTTAAACCAACCTTTATCAGTTGAACATGTTACCATATTTTTCATGATGGAATAGGTTACCATTAAAAGCAACACCCTTAAGGATGTTTGCGCCCATTGCTACTGCGCATCTCTAGTGCGCATGCTATACATGGCCAGAATCGCCTCGAGTGAAGTCCTGGAAATCCTAGAATTACCATGGTCTGTGCTACGCCTTATCTTCAAAACAAGATCGGTGACCCCCGATTTTTTTTACGTTTTTAATCTAATCTTATCATTTTCTACCTACAGTCAAAGTTTTAAAAAAATCTGTAAGTGGGAAGTTTTGGGTGCAAACATCCTTAAGTTTAGCTCTGAGTCCTAATACATGTAATTTAAAAATGGCACGGTGAACACATTTTATATTATATCAACTTTTGACAACTGGAATAAGATGCAAATTTTTGCCTTAAAGTTTTCCAAACAATTCTGTACAAGGGGTTTAGAGCCACCTTAAAAACTTAATACAAGTAACCTTTTCCAATCAGTTAAAAAATAAAAGCTGAAATTCCCGAGGGGGTGGGTCGAATCACAATGTTTCCACTGGCATCGGGGTAGAACAGTTTGGAATACTTTCGAAATGAGGGCTAATAAGTAGTTTGGAATTTCCAAATGTCACAATTAGATGTAGATGCTGCCTGGATGCTAGGTATGGATATTTTTTGGAATCACCCACATTATGTTAGTCGTGAACTTTTCTTCTGCTCACACCAACAATGAAAATTGAAGTAAGCCAAGATGTCAGTTTGAAAGTCAGGTTTGGGAGGGCTGGTAAAAGATGCAGGATAGAAATTACTGGTACTGGGTTGTTAGAAAACCACACATGACCACATGAAGAAGTAGCCAATGAAAATCAGACAATGTACGTAACCTTTACTTCCTTATGCAGCTCAGCTCCCCAGCTGTCAACTTCACAGTGACGAGGCCACAAAACTTGATCAATGAGAGGAGTTTTGTCATAAACCACAACATCAAACACCTTGGCATTTTCAGCACTCTGAACTGGACTGGAGGGGTGCAGTGGGTAGAGTGACACATTGTCTATAAAGGAACAGTGGTTTGGTGGATGCCAGTCAAAAGTATAACCAACAATGCTAAACAGATTTCTCGACAATAAATCCTGTATCACTGGTACAACTTCTTCACCATCTTCACCAGCAGGGCAGTGCTTTAAAGCAAGTGAGCCAGTGATGAAGTCATTCTGCACATCAACAATAAGCAATGCTGATACAGGATTTAGCTCCTATGAAATAAAGAACAAACTATGTACAACTGAGTAAATACCAGATCAAAAGGAAACATGTTTGATGTGTTACTATCAAGTTATACAAACACTTGTGAAAGTACTGGAAAAACACCTGTACCACAGCTCAATAGAAACAAAGAACATGTTTTCTCTTAACACAGACTGACTGGGGATAAAATGTAGACTTGTGTAGACTTCTTA